>JBBPBX010015497.1:19004-34045 GCA_038048925.1 Garcialebias charrua | reverse complement strand
TATATATATACAGGTAGTCCTCGACTTACGACATAGATCCGTTCCTACGCGGCGTTGTAAACCGATTTTCGACGTAAGTCGAAATATACGTACATACTGCACCATATACATGTACAGTACTGTATTACCAAGCACTTAGCCTATCCTAACACAGTACCCTACATAATTATCAAAAACACATACCGTATTTTTTGGAGTATAGGTCGCACCTTTTTATCATTTTTTTCATGGCCTGCGACCTATACTCAGGTGCGATCTATATATGGCTTGTTATCACTTTCGGCGAAACAAATTTTTAAATCCAGCTCATTTCACAATTACGTTCATTTATTAAGGAAAAGTTCAGCTCAGACACATATTTGCTATAATTTTTATCAAACAAATAATTGTTTTTAAGTGTTAATCTTCTTAAAAGCCTTGCTGTGCGCTCCTGTGGCAGACATTTGCAGCAGAGCTAAACGTAGGTGCGACCTATCTAGGGATTTTTCCAATCTATTGGTAATAATTGGACAATGCGACCTATACGCCGGTGCGACCTATACTCCGAAAAATACGGTACGTTTGGGAGCCATAATAAATGGAAAAAAAGAGTTATGGCCTACTGGGATGCTGGTGACGCCGTATTCCTCCATCCATCGGCCATATTCTCTATTACGTTTACGACGTAAAACCGCCGTCCAGCTCGGTCCATCTGCCATATTCCGTATCCCGTTTACGACATAAAACCGCTGTCAACCTCGGTCCAGAGCGTTTACAGTACGTAACTATTCCTCCGCCTCTGTATTCCTCCGCCTGTGTATCCCTCCACCCCTGTATCCCTCCGCCGCCGCACCGCGTACAGTACAATACTGTATTCTTCCGCCGCAGCGGCCCCTGCGTAACTCGAAAAAAGGCTGTTCATAGTAAATGAGAGATGCGTCGTAACCACGAAACGTCGTAACTCGTGACCGTCGTAACCCGAGGACTACCTGTATACTGTATATATTTCAGGTTGTGCTTTATATATTGTATACAGTAGATCAGGGGGGTCTGCAACCTTTGTGATAAAAAGAGCCATTTTTGCAACTTTGCTTATTAATTACGATGTCCGGAGCCGAAGAACCTGCTACAACTGTACTGTCAACTGGTAGCTCATGGGCCACTACAAGTTTGTTGGAGATGGCTTTTCTGGCCAGTGAGGGTATTATAAAACAAAAAAAAATGTCTTACTATTATGATCATTTATTGACATTTTTACATTTTCAAAAGAAAAGACCAGATTCATTTAAAGAAAGGAAAACTATTTTAAAAAATCATAATGCTGTGAAGAGGATGGCTATAAGGTGAGAAGGGAGGCCATCTATAAAAGGAAATTTAAAAAAAGAAAAAAAAAAGAAAGGAAAACTATATAATTTTTAGCAATTTAAAAATAAATTAAAACACTGAACTCTGCAGGCTGATGGGAGTTATCTTAATTGTTGAAGAATTAAGTATCCTATTTAAAACATAAAATTAAAGACGGTATAAAATAAGGCCATTTTGTTGGGTATTCAATTATATTTTTAAAGAAAAATAAATACTTTTGTTTGCTTTGACTTTTTTTGTGTGTTTTTATTCTTAGTGTTATCAAAGTTACTCATATTCCTTCTCAGCAGCTTGTCTTAAAGATATTCCAAAACATTCTGGTAGTTTTGAGAGAAAGATCACGCTGTGAGACTGGAAGTTGACTTAAAGTGGCTAACAAACTACAGTACTAGCATGATGTAGTCCAGTGGTTCCCAACTCTGGTCCTTGAGGAACACCATCCTGCATGTTTTAGTCTTCTCCCTGCTTTGACACACCTGCTTTGAATGAAAGGGTGATTAACAGACTGGCAAAACTGGAGGAAGTAAAATCACTGAATCAGATGTGTTGGAGCGAGGAAAGAACTAAAACATGCAGAATGGTGTTCCTCAAGGACCACGGTTGGGAACCATTGAATTTGTAGTCCACATGTTTTATGCCGTGTATTTGTACTGTACTATCCTTCACATAATTGAAAATGACAGGAAATCTGCTAAAACTAGCCATTTTCATTGTTGGCAATAATTTAAATAGAAATCAGTTTTATAAGTTAGTTTTGGTCAAAGCCTGAAAGAGCCGCTGCAACGGAACTAAAGAGCCACCTGTGGCCCCAGAGCCGCAGGTTGCAGACCCCTTATATAGATGATCTTGTGTACACTTAGTTTAAAGTTCTTTCAAATCGTTGGTTCTTTATTTGAATACTAATGAAATCACTATGTGGTGGATACCAATATTAGGATGGAACTTGCCAAGGAGTGGAATCATGGCGAAACGATCGATTATAAATCAGGAATTTGAAATTTAAAGAAATTTTTTATTTTTTTTGTTAAGCTCTATATACATTTTTCACACAACTGCCTGCTTTGCTGTATCTTCAGGATCAAAACAACTATCTTGTGTCCTGTTTTCTGTTGGCCATTAGGTCCTTTTATTATGAATTAAAGCTATACAGTATCATCATATACAAGTCAGAACAGATCCAGATGTACTCGTAAGCTCATTTTCCTGTGTTTAAGTTTTCATCACAGACCGACTTGAGTGTTACGGTAAAAAAAAAAACTTAAGTATCATGTTCATGGCTGATCATAAATATTCTGCACATAATTTGCTCTTTTGCTGTCCAGAAATATATACCTTTCATTCAGGGAAAATGTTCATTATCTAGAAGCCACTCTGAGCAAACGGGACTCTTGCTGCCCTGTTGGATAAAGAACGTGTTAAATGGTTTTATCAGCTGTAAGCACAGGCAGGTTTCACGTGGCTTTGATGTTCCTGCACCCTTGAGCTGAGTCATAAGTGTGAGAATCACAGATTTAGCTGATCTGCAAAATGTAAAAACAGTAGCAACCGCTTTCATTCATTTTGTAGATTTTAATGAACAGCGTGAAGAAGTTTGCACCTTATAGGAGGCTAGAACTCCTCAACGGGAGGTTTGAGAATGACATCTCATACATAATGTTGTATAAAATGAAGCGGGTCGCTCTCGTCAGTCCCTTGGTTCCCCCCCACTCGTCCCTTGAAAGAGCAGCTGCTGGTCGCGGGGCCTCTTTGTGCTCGTCTCTTGTAATGAGATGCCATCTGGCTCTGTTGGCCGTGCAGAGACTGCTCTCCTCTCCTTGTGATGCTCATAATAAATATGATAACACTTTTGCTGCTGTTCTGTCCTCATTGGATGGACCCCCACTCCACCAGTACATATTCTGATGCGAAGCCCTCCGCTATTGGCTCTGTGCTTCCCAGCAACGCCCCCTTACACCCCGGGAGTCATTTCATATTAACGAGACGGGCTTGCATGCGCTCTCTACATCTGCTTGTGGTATTGTGAAGCTTTGGAGCAAAAGGGAGGGCTTGTAGGCCTGACAGAAGTAGCAGGAGGAGGAGGAGACTGCAGCCATGTCAGTTTGCTGTGAGCCGGGCGATATCTGACAAGCCATGGCCATGTCGTTGAGCGCTGACGATGAGGACTACGACTCAGACTCCGAGCAGGTCGGCACACTGACACCCAGCAGGGCAGGCGCAGCGACGCCACCACAGGAATGTTTGGTGTTTGTTATTGTGTGCATCACAGGGCAGCTACCTCGAGACAAAAGCATCGATTTAGTCTGTTCTCAACGCTTTTAGTCTGTTTTAAAGGTTAGCTGTTTGTGTGACACCGATTGTTTAGGACGAGGCAATCATTTTGTTATTAGGACTTTCTTATGATCATGCCAAGATGCTGATTAATTTTGTGGGTTGATGGTTTTTTTTTTTTAAGTATGGCATGCTCATTAAAAAAGAAACAAAAGAAAAAGTTAATATGATTTGTATTTTTATAAACAGACATTAGGACACATTTTTAAATTGGAACATTGCAGCAGCAATGATTAATCCGTTTTTAATTTTTATAACTTCTCTGACCACGTTGCTTACCTGTGACCCCCCCCCCCCCACATTTAATATTTGACTGAAAGCCGACTGCAGATAATCGAGTCCATCATATGACAGTTTTTAAGTTTTATTCCAGTCATGCTGACACCTGTTCTTGGAGTCGGTGTGTGTGGACATCACTGACATGTGCTCCATGTGCTGCTACAAGCCACACTGAGACAACTGCATGTTAAAGTATTGGCTCTGAAGCCAAACATGCCAGCAGTTCAGGATCAATGTGAGCAACTGGTTATTTAATTTAGTGTTTGATTTTTATTTGATTACGTGTTTTTAAGGCACAGGAGGTTCTGTTGTAGGTCACACTTCTTTTCTTTTGACATATTTTTCTTCAGGCAGTTGTTTCTAGAAGAAGATGCTTTTTCCTCATACCGACTTTGGATGATTAAAATATCATTAAAGACTTCAGATGCCAGCATTGCTGCCATCAAATAATTAATTTGCTCCTGCTTTGACAAAATCTGTGTTCATCACTTGTCGTCTTCAGCGTGTGTTTAATAGATCTTGCTAATTTCAGTGAGCTTGAGCTTTAAAAGTTGTTTGCCAGTTATTTATGCTGTTCAAACATGACAAATGTATATTGCACGTATAGTGAGGTAGATATTTGACAGCTTGGAACAACTCTTGCCTTTAGAAACATCCTAATTAACGCTGAGCATTTGGTGTTGTCAGGATGTTTTATTTGTTTCTGTGTTCCAGAGGGATGTCTGCTTCAGAGATCACCATCTTACCTGCTAGTGGGGGGTGTGAGCAGGAGGTTAAAGGGGTCAATCAGCCCTTTTTTTTTCTTCTTCAATATTTGTCTCTTTCATTTGTAGTTTTAATGAAGGTGAACATTAACACAAACAGTCCGCTGTCTGGTCCCCTGTTATTTGCTGGGATTAGTCACTCATTTGAACTTGTTGTTAGACACTCCTCCAGATATGGTAAAAACCAGGATGCGATGGCTTATAGGGTGTCATTTCAGCATTCCTCCTCTCGTTAATCCCAACGAACCCCCACCAGAATAATGTAGCCCAGTGCAGATTGAACACGCTCTAATCCCGTCTGTGCTAACCACAACATCTATTTTATGTTTATCGTTAGGAGATTTTTGTAATAGGCCCCAAGATTTCACGCACACTCACATTTGTCTGTGTTAGAGGCTGCCATTACAGTGCTCATTGGTTACAAGTGTGTGTGTGTCATACACTGTTCTGTTAGGGAATGGGATGTGGCTGTTGCTATGCTGACACCAGGAAAATCTGCACTGCCGATGTAACTAAAGAAAGCCTCATTTTTCCAAGAGCTGCAGTGCCTTTCACCTCCGGCTCTGATTTATTTCATCTTCCTCTCTGATGTGCATTGTCTCATGTGTGAAGGCTGGCAGTCTTTTTTGCCGTTTGTGCATTAAACAAACAACAACACTTTGCTGTAGTTTGGCTCTGAGCCTGCGAGCGTTTCACACAATAACGATGCCGATCAAAGACGTATAATCTCCCACTTGTTTTAAGTAGAGCACATTTGATAATATGCACTGCTCCCTGTCAGTCTGTGTGCTCCGTTGCACAGAACAATGGGTCTTCAGTAGGCATGTGTGAAATGTACTGAGAAGTGTAGCTTCTCGTTCAAGAAGAGAAATGCAAGCCAGCGAGGTGCTAAATTTGGAAGGCGCCTTCAGGGACATTTTTGATGCATTTGTTTGCTCTTGTCCTCCGTCCTGTAGGTATGAATAACGCGTTTCTATCCAGCAGGTTTGATCAGCTTTGCTTTGTGTGCACATGTTTCTTTTGTGCCTTTGTCCGTGTTAAGAAACTATTATGTTAGAGATAAAAGAAATAAACATATGCTAGCTGTATTTATAAGAATATTTCATTTTAATTTTGGTACCACTTTACAAGAAGGCTCCCCTTATAGATGCTAAGTTTATAGATATGTTATTAATTCCTCTATAAACACGTTATAAATCATTGTTTATTATGCATTAATTGAGGGTGGCCGAGAGACTAAACTGACCAGTTTTTTTTATTATTCTTTATTCATTTTCAGTTAAAATTGAATAATTATTAAAACAAAAAAAAAACAATTTACAAAGAAAATGAAAGGCAGCAGAAAGAAGAAAAAATCTTATAACATCTGCTCCTTTAAAAAAAATAAAAAATACTTATGAAATAAAATACATTCAAACATAAATAGTCTTTATATAACATAACAAGCCAAAAACCGACTCCTTGCCAAGAACAACCGATTTCAATAAGAATATGCTAAATAATTTCATATTTTTTTCAATAAACTACTTTTTACCATTTTCTTAAACAAAAACATTGAGGAAGCTTTTTTACAATTATTATCCAAAACATTCCACAGTTTTATTCCTTGAACTGATGTGCATCATTCCTTTGAATTTGTTTGAATTTTTGGTTTCACAAACATTGCTAGTCCTTTTAATTTGTAATTACTGACTCTCTTAATAAAATAAGATTTAATATTTCGAGGGAAGGAATTTGTATGAGCTCTGTACATAACCTGAAGAATTCCATAGTCAACCAGTTCATAAAACTTTAATAATAAATTTAACTGAACAGTTTCTTGCCAAATAATGAGCCAAATCTGTTCATCTATATATTTCATCTAGAGTTGTTTATATTAAACATTTCACACTAAGTTACTACCTTGTGAGCACAATAATTAATTGTACACCTAATTTTTTTAGGACATAATATTAGTTGTAGATACTGTACTTATAATCAGAGTCAGATTCTTTATTGTCATTCACACCACATGTGCTATATGTGGTGGAACGCAATTATGTACACAGGGTCCCAGTTACACCCAACAGTAAAATGTAAAAGAAAAACAGTAATAACATCTAAGATATGAACTAAAAACAACATCAACTAAAAATACACTAAGCACTGATAGCATAAAAACATTACGTCGAACAGCAGCACGAATATAATGCAGTGAGTGGAATGTACAATATTGTACGCCAGTAAAATAGTTTTGTCTCTCTGTCACCCTTAATCAGAACCAGAATAAGCTTTATTATCATTGTACATAGATACAACAAGAATATGTTCATACAGTCGTCCGAAAGATGGGCGGAGCGCAGCTGCTGCTGTGATAGCGCAGCCTTCTTATCCTTTTCAGAATAATTTTTTTCGATAGAAAAAGGGACAGCCACGAGGAGAGGATAGTGGCATTACAAAAAATATCTCTTCACATCTTGTCCTAACCGGACACGGTTGAAGACATCAAAAAACTCTGCCAGCAGCACATTTATGAACACGTTACACATGCATTTGACTGCAAGGCGGTCCATGAAGCACTAACAGATAGTCCATTGCCCTGATAAGATGATGGTCAGCCGTCACAGTTCTGATAAGCCTCCACAGAAGTTGGAGGGCAGGGGAGTTGTGATAGACGAAGCTTTTCCTTAGTTTACACATTTCCCAGGAGAAATTGATAAGTCGGCCTGTTTTCGAGGCCGACAGGGGAGTCCGATTCAGATAAGCCACAATTGTTTATTTTTTTCAGGCAGCCTTGAGTCTTACTGATACTGTACTTCCAAGGTCCGAAATGGCCAGATTAGGGTGCATTCTACTTGTCCATGCTTACGAGCCTCTTTAAGGTCATTTCATGCTGACAAGTCCCAAAGCCGCAGGTGGCCTACGATTCAAATCACTTCCAACTTACGGTTTAGCTCGTAAATCAGCTGATTTTGAGTCTTCAAAGCATGAACCAGACCTTCACATTGAGAGCAGCTTGACAAGGTCCAAATTAGCTGCGGCCGTCTTCTTGTATGTTGATAAACCAGGAACCAGACTATTCCAAAAACAGGAAACCTGTTATCATAAATCCAATTTTATGAAATTTCGGCGTCCTCGATCGACGGCAGAGGTAGACGCATCACATTCCACTTCCCCTATCCAGCTGCAAGTGTCATCCGAGCAGATGAGGGTTCTCCAGGACCTTGTCACTTTGTTGAAAAGATTTGGTTTTTTGCGTCGAAAGTCCAGTTGGTCAGATCCAAAGCAGTAGTTTTCATTTCAGAAGATGTGTAAAAATAGGAGCTGCTCCGATACGCAAAAAAGCAGGAGGAGAACAGGGAGAGGGAAGAAATGCGTGCGCCTCGTTACAGAGTCAGTGAGGGAAAATTTGTTTTGAATGCATAATAAGCAGTTAGTAATGATTTATAAAGTGTTTATAGAGGAATTAATAACAAATCTATAAACTATTTATTAGCCCTTTAAGGAGAGCCTGGGGAGCTTTATTGTAAAGTGGTATCTTAATTTCTATTCAATGTTCAATTCAATGTTGGTTCCTTTCTAATAACATGCAAATACATTTTCATGATAGGTAGGTACCGTAAGTAGTTAGGTTGGTTATTAGTCCCAAAGTAAATGCAAAATCTGATGCCACCAATGATGCAAAGGTGATTGTTTTTGCTTGTGTCCATGTGTGTGTTTGTCTGTTAGCAAAACATCACATGGATCATTATACTGTATAGGTCTTAATAAAACAAATTAATCATTAGATGTGCATCTGTAGCTCATTAACTTGTGAATTTATGTGCATTCCTTTAACAAATGCTAGGTCTAGTTCAACTTAAAAGTGTTGAACAGGTGAAATGTTGTATTTTTACACTTCAAATTCAAATCGACACATTAAAACAACATTTTAGTGCTTACGTTTAGGTAATATGTTGTGCGGCTGCTTAATATCAACAAGCAAAATAATTGTCAGTTTATCTTTTTTTTTTTTTTTTTAAGACTCCTGACACTATCCTCATCGTCCTTTCCAGCCCCGGCCTCCCAACCGGACGAAACCTAAGATGGCAGTGTCTCCTGCATCGGCAGCCAAGTTGTCAGCCAGCCGGGGAACATCTGGCGCCAGGAGGAGGAGGACCCGCTGTCGGAAGTGTGAGGCCTGTCTGCGGACGGAGTGCGGAGAGTGCCACTTCTGCAAAGACATGAAGAAGTTTGGCGGGCCGGGGCGAATGAAGCAGTCCTGCATCATGAGGCAGTGCATCGCCGTAAGTACATAAACACCTGTCATTTGCACAGGATGTTTGAAATGCCGTTTTTCTTTTTGGTTGCTTTTTTACTGTTTGACGGGAAAAGATTTACAGTAATTTTTGTAGCTATTATAAAAAAAATTCACACATACAGCCACTGTAGAAGACCGAGCACAACAACTCTGATTCTATCAATAAGGTCATGCAGCTTTGTGATTGTGTGCGTGTATAATTATCTGTCCTTTAGCAAAATATCTTAAACAAACAGAGGGACTTTAATGAAATGCTCTGATATTAATCACTGGATCCACAACTCAACTTTTGAAGTCATCTTGATTCAAGATGGCCACTATATCTCTTCAACTTTAACCACCACACACATGTGTACGACTCAGTTTTACAGAGGTTAAGCAAAAGTCAATCGAAACAAACTTGTTGGCTCTTGCTTTATACAGGTAGTCCTCAACTTACGACGGCCTCGACTTACGACGTTTCGCAGTTACGAACGCTCTCCCATTGAAAAGCATTGTTTGATTTACGCGGTTTATGCGTCTTTACACCAAAAAATACGGTACCAAAACTCAGCGGAAATTTACAGGAGGGAGGGGGAAGAGTAGCTTGACGTGCTCAGTGGAAACTTACAGGAGACCTCATTGTTTGGACAGGCAGGCCGGAGCAGAGGAGGTTAGGAGGGGCTAATATGCTAACAGACCTTACTGTAAAACTCTGGACCGCGCGTGGAAAAGTACAGTACAGGAGACCTTATTGTTTGGAGCGGAGGTTTACGAGGCAGAGAGGCTACAGCTGAGCAACGAGCTAACATGCTAACAGACCTTGTTGTAAACGCCGTGGACCTCGTGAAGCTGCAGGAAGCTGCAGAGCTCAGAGGTGCACACGCTTTTTTTCGATTTTCGAGTTACGACGCGACGCAGGAACGGAACTCGTTCGTAAGTCGGGGACTACCTGTATTTGTATTCATTTAATTTTTGACAGAACTCTACAAATTTTCATATGATTATTAAAAGTTTTTTTTTTCCAATAAATGTATGATGTGGTGCCGCCTTATGTTGCTTCTTAACTGCTACTTTATTTTTAAAATAACATTCACCCTTCCCTTAATTTCACTTCTTTGATTTAGGCTGTACTTGTGTCATAGTGTGGTCAATATATGAACATGTTAAAGAACTGCATTGCTGTGGTACTGAGTGCTGTAGAGGTGAAAGGGCAGCACGGTGGCACAACTGGTAGAGCTGCTGCCTCTCAGCGAGAAGGTTGCCGGTTCAAATCCCGGTCCGGGGCCTTTCTGGGTGGAGTTTGCATGTTCTCCCCGTGCATGCGTGGGTTTCCTCCGGGTACTCCGGTTTCCTCCCACAGACCAAAAAACATGCTTGTTAGGCTGATTGGTGACTCTAAATTGACCCTAGGTGTGAGTGTGAGAGTGGATGGTTGTTTGGTGTGAGTGAGACAGGTCCCTCTTGTAAATGAGTCCCCGTGACTCAACGAGGCTAGCCTGTATAAATAAAGGTTGAATGAATGAATGAATGAATGCCAGTAGCACCAGTAAAGGTTTTCTTACCCAGGTCTTTGCCTGTCTGTGCTGAAGAAAGTAGTTTGACTTCTCATCTGAAATGCTTCTTCAGCAGTAGGTGTGTGGGTCATGAGGCTCTGTTTGTATGTTTCAGTACCGAGGACAGATGTGCTGAGAAGCTGAGCTGCTTTATGCTTCACAGATGATGATGACGACGATAAAAGCTCACTGAATGTTTGGCCTTGGCTTGTTGTGATGTTGTGCTTTCTAATGACTGCGCTCCACTTTTAAGAAGGTTTAATACTGTTTGTCATCTTTTAATCGTGGCTCATCATACTCTACAATGAGAAAGTTAACATAGGCTTTTAAAGAGTTCAATTTCTTTTCTTTAAAAAAAGGCTATATTTAGAGCCTTTGTTATTACACGCAGAACGAGGTCTGATGCATTAGTGGCCTCCATTGTTCTAAAATGGAAGAAATTCGAAACCAGTAACAGACTTTATTGATCTGACTGAGTAATTAGGAGCAAAAAGCCTTGGTCAAACAAGTTACACTGTACCAACAAATCATTACTATGAGATTTTTACAAAAGCAATTATTTATTGACCTTTATTTTACCAAGTTAACTGAGAGCCACTGGTGACCAAATCAAGAGGCAGGATTACAGATGGATACAAAACATGAAAGGTAAAAAAAAAAAACCACAAAACAAATGATAGTTTAAAATGTTCACAACATATTACACAAGATGCAGTAGAGAGCACTGGGAGCAGTACCAATGATAATACTGATGCAGTTTTTATAATAAATCAAAGCTTTGTTGGTTTATTATGTCTTTGCACCAATATTATCAGATCCATTTATTTATTACATGAGAAAATAGAAAGAAAAAAAAGGCAGAAAAGTTGCAGTTTTTGTCTGAATGTTGTAAGTTTTTTAAGACTCTTGCACTCTTTTGGTTGTGGATTCTGCTGTTTAGAGGTATTGTCATCTTATTAATGAAACCTACTGTTTATGAGAACTGCTGTTTTAAAGGTTGAATTGTATTTTTTTTTCTGCTCGTGTCTTTAATAAATGACAATTCTCATTGCATTGTATTGAGATACATAATATATCAGTGATGAATAACCCAAATATACATTTTATTCCTGCAGCAAATATTTTGCAGAAAAATCCCAGATTAAAAAAACTTTCTTTGACTGCTCAAAATCTGAGTCAGTTGAAAACTGAGCTGATGGAGTTGAAATTGTTCACAGTTAGGGCTGCATAAAAACGTGAAATGTACAGTAATATTGTTTAATATTCCACATTTGCGAACCACATTGTTCTCACTTTCTCTGCTCTCATCACTCTGATTTAAACCTGGGCATTTAGGTAGTTGGTTTGACCAAACATATTATTAGCTGAACATGAAATTATGTTGTCCTAAATATAATTTATGCCAGTACTTTGTGATATTGGGCTCACTGATAACTGCGAGGATTATAAATCTTTGCTAGATTATGCCTCTCAATTCACCATATTGGCATACTGCAAATACACTCAAAACAATACACACAAATAATTTTATTGTATTGGCTTGTAAGTAAGTCGGCTGATGTGTAGAATAACTTTTTTGTTTTTACCTGACTTGATATGTTGCCATTTTATTTTATTTCATTTTTCCTTTCAGCCCGTTTTGCCCCACACAGCTGTGTGTCTCATTTGCGGGGAGGCTGGAAAAGAGGACACGGTGGAGGATGAAGAGGAGAAGTTTAACCTGATGCTCATGGAGTGCTCCATCTGTAATGAGATTGTTCATCCTAACTGCCTCAAGGTAACCTGCTCAGCAGTTTTCTTCCAGCTGAGGAGTTGTTTCTTTTTATTTCTGCCAAATCCATGTCTACAGATCTGTGTGGGATCCTTTTGTTCAGGTCAAAGATTCAACTGGATTAGTCAACGATGAGCTGCCAAACTGTTGGGAGTGTCCAAAATGTAACCACGCAGGAAAAACTGGGAAAGTAAGCATCAATTTTTGTCAAGTTGATACATTTCTTTACCATATGACTTTAATGAGGTGTCCCTGAGCCAGAGAAATAAAGTTGTCCTCTCTGTTTTTCTAAACTTTTGGCCACAAAGCAAAAAAGGGGGCCAGGATTCAAGTACGCGTCAAACCTCCCGGGCTCCCTCCTTAAAGAGCCGCGCTTGAGCCGGGATCCGAAAGAAGAGCCCGACCCACCCACAGAGGCTCCAACACCCGTTAATGCACCGACGACCACGTCTGCTGTGAAAAGAAAGGCAGAGCGGGAAGTCGCCTCCAAGAGGAGCGACGAGGAGCCTCCGAAGAAACGACCCCCCCTGCTGTCTCTGGACAGCGTGCCACGAGCAAGACTTGACGACAATCCGCTAAGAAAGAAAAGAAAACTCTTCGACACCAACGATGAACCTGTGATGGTGAAAAAGAAGGTGAGACTCAGTTTTTCATGTCCATGTTTACAAAAAAAAGTCATCACAAGCGGTAGACGATGTAAGATTACTTGTGGTGTTTTAATAAAGAGAAAAGCCACAAAGTCTTTGTATTATGTTAATATATTAGTGATTCTCAAACCTTTGTTGGAGTGTGAGGTGTGAAGGTTTCATGCATTTGTTTCCTCATACATTGAAGTTTCAGCTCCACAATAACTTAACACAAATTGAACTTTATTCTAATCATATTTCCAGACTGCCGTATTCGCCGCCGTAGACTTTGCATCGCCGCATAAGTCGGATTAGTCCAAATATGTCTAATAAAGTAGGAAAAACATGCATAAATCACTTCGCCGTATACGTCATATCTATTATGTATCACCGCTGACACGTCACATTTGTTATGTGTCACCACTGCCACCTGGAAATATGGGCCGGTGTTGTGCCAAAAAATCTATTGGCTGCCAAATGGCAGCCGCAGGAGTGTGCACGGGAGGACTTTACCAAGAATTTAACTAGATTAACACTTACAAACAATTATTTGTTTGTTCAAAATTATAGTAAAGGTGCATCTCAGTTGGACTTTTCCTTAAAAATGCACTTTAATGGTCAAATCAGCTGCATATTTTCTGGGTGGCGTGGAGAAATTCAGCTGAGTTGACATTTGCTCCAGGAGTTATGGAGCAAGATGAAGGTGGCTTGGTATGGCAAGCCAATTGTCTCATTAATAGCCATGTTTACCTATTACTGAGACACTTGTCTTGCCATATTACTCGAGCGCCCTCTAGTGGTTGAAAATGGTATTGTTCAATATTTTCCATGTCAGAATGAATGAAATTGTCAGATCTCAGCCAAAAATTGGGTTATAAATATGGGGGTAAAAACACAAACAAGTCACTTCGTTATATATGTTGCAGGGCATGCTAATTTATGCAAAACGGTGCAATCTATACAGCGAAAAGTATGGTATTTTGCACTATTTGTTGCTATCAGACTTCACAGATGTGAAGTTGATGTGGAGTTTGCATGTTCTCCCCGTGCATGCGTGGGTTTCCTCCGGGTACTCCGGTTTCCCCCCACAGACCAAAAAACATGCTTGTTAGGCTGATTGGTGACTCTAAATTGACCCTAGGTGTGAGTGTGAGAGTGGATGGTTGTTTGGTGTGAGTGAGACAGGTCCCACTTGTAAATGAGTCCCCGTGACTCAACGAGGCTAGCCTGTATAAATAAAGGTTGAATGAATGAATGAATGAACAGATGCTGTTTACCGGTAAGTACCGGTAGTCGTTAACATGTTGGTTTATCATTATCCACTCCATTTTCCACAGGGGCTTTTAAAATATACACCAACATATTTTAGTTTCAAGTAGATTTCATTTGGAGCGAATATCATAATGTGCTCTTTATTTTTTATTTATATATATATATATATATATATATATATATATATATATATATATATATATATATATATATATATATATATATATATATATATATATATATATATATATATATATATATATATATATATATATATATATATATATATATACATATATATATATATATATATATATATATATATATATATATATATATATATATATATATATATATATATATATATATATATATATATATATATATATATATATATATATATACAGGTAGTCCCCGAATTACGAGCGCTCTGATCTACGAGGTTCCAGACTTACGAGCTGGCGAATTTTTGGAAAAAACGCAAAAAATACTGAGTTTTCATGTGTTTTTTCACCACAGTTAGTTAGCTAAGCATATGGACACACGTTTCCGATCATTTTTATGCACTCATAAGCAGTTTTTGGATGAAAATAGAGTGTTTGTAGTCGCGCTAGCGAAAACCGTTCCAATTTACGAGCGAAATTCCGGATTTACGAGAGACATGGCGGCCGTTCCAAATTACGAGATTTCCGGTTTACGAGCGCCTCGTTGTAACGGATCTCGCTCGTAAATCGGGGACTACCTGTATATATATATATATATATATATATATATATATATATATATATATATATATATATACTATATATATATATATACTATATATATATATACATATATATA
>JBBPBX010015496.1:0-49368 GCA_038048925.1 Garcialebias charrua | reverse complement strand
GGGGGGGGGGGTAGCAGACAAGACAAGAGAGCAGCTGTTTTGTCCACAGTAGAGCACATCTCAGGAGAAATTAGATATCCAGCCTTTTTCAAGGCTGTTTCCAAGGGAGTCAGATAAGAATTGACAAATATTTTCACTTCAGGCTCACATTGTAATTTCTGCAGCCTTCAGTCTGTAAGGGCGACTCTGTTCCAAGTGATCCAATTCGGGACTTTTTCCACTGATCCAAGCTCTGACCTCAGATGTTGACCACAGCGTCCAGAGTCCCAATCCGAGGGTGATCTGTTCACCCTCTGGATAAGCTCGCAAACAGCTGATTTCTCGAGGTCACCGCGCAGACCAGACGTCGGGTGCTCCAGGCATTAAGTCCTGCTGAAGTCTCCCTCTTTTGCGATAGGCCAGTGCTCCACAAACGCCAAAAAGCAAAGCGCTGCCATCGTAATCCAATATAATCCAGATTCTTCACCTCCACAGAGCACAGCACAGAGAGCGAGACGCACACCATCCACACCCACAGGAATCCATGGCGTATCCTCTTCGTCACTCTGTGAGGGTGGACTGGCTCCCCTTGTGCCTTTTCTTCTGTAGAAATCTTGTTCGTAGAATCGAATGCCCAAACCTCCAATCCATCTTAATTTGCGTTCGAGGTGCTTTGCTGAGGAGCTGCAGGCAGCAGCAGGGGGGGGGGAGGACGGGAGAGGAAAGGACTAGCGACTGCCTCTGTCGAGAGCCAAGGTTGAATGAGGGTGGGAACGTAGATCGATCGGTAAATTGAGAGCTTTGCCTTTTGACTCAGCTCTCTCTTCACCACGACAGACCGGTACAGCGCCCGCTTCACTGCGGACGCTGCACCTATCCGCCTATCGATCTCACGCTCCAGTTTTCCCTCATTCGTGAACAAGACCCCGAGATACTTAAACTCCTCCACTTGGGGCAGGACCTCCTCCCCGACCCGGAGAGGGCATTCTACCCTTTTCCGGCTCAAGACCATGGCCTCGGATTTGGAGGAACTGATCCTCATCCCGGCCGTATCACACTCGGCTGCAAACCGCTCCAGTGAAAGCTGTAGATCACGACCTGATGAAGCCAATAGGACCACATCATCTGCAAAAAGCAGAGAAGCAATCCCAAGGCCACCAAAACGGATCCCCTCAACACCTTGACTGCACCTAGAAATTCTGTCCATAAAAGTTATGAACAGAATCGGTGACAAAGGGCAACATTGGCAGAGTCCAACTCTCACTGGAAACTAGCCTGACTTACTACCGGTAATGCGGACCAAGCTCTGACACCGGTCATACAGAGACCTAACAGCCCGTATCAAAGGGTCTGGTACCTCATACTCCTGGAGTACCCCTCACAGGGTCTCCCGAGGGACACAGTCGAATGCCTTCTCCAAGTCCACAAAGCACATGTAAACTGGTTGGGCAAACTCCCGTGTACCCTCTAGGACCCTGCTGAGGGTGTAGAGCTGGTCCAGTGTTCCACGACCAGGACGAAAACAAAACTGCTCCTCCTGAATCCGAGGTTTGACTATCCGATGGACCCTCCTCTGCAGAACCCCTGAATAGACCTTACCAGGGAGGCTTAACCCCGGAATTACACCACATGCGTTACGGCTCCGCCCCGCTCCGGTCCGACCTCCGCAGCAAATACGCACCCATTATAATCAATGACAGAATTTACACTGGCTCCGCACGGCGGCGGCGAGCTGCGGAGAGCGGACGGCAGTCCGTCAAAATTAGAAAATTTTCTATTTCTGCCGGATGACGGAGCTGTGCCGGAGTCAACTTTTGAAGATTACGTCGCACCAACAGGAAAAGGAACGAGCACAACTTCCGTATTTACAAAATAAAATCACCACGGGCGGACTAATCCTAGCTCTATACGGATTTATTTGTACAAAAATGCTGTCAAACTATCAATTATGACTATTCTATGACTAAACTATTATATTTATGACTATGACTACACCTAATAACGCAATACAAAAATAAATAAATAAAAAAGTATTTTATTCTGAAATGTAAACATCACTTCCTGTTGCTCAAACCATGTAGCTCATTTACGAGAGAAGATCAAGGCAGCAGTCTCTCTACAGTTGTTCTCCTTCTTTCCACCGAATGAATTGTTTTGTTCTGACTTACTTATTTATCACTTGATTTATCGCGCGATCTCGCACGTGTCTTGGAGCGGCGCATCCAGGCGGACCTGAGCGGAGCGGAGGCAGTGGGAATTGGACTCGTTCAGCTGCGACCTGCGGACCGGAGCGGGGCGGAGCCGCGTGCAGTGTAAAGCCGGGGTAAGAGTGTTATCCCCCTATAGTTGGAACACACTCTACGGTCACCCTTTTTGAATAGGGGAACCACCACCCCAGTCTGCCAATCCAGGGGAACTGCCCCCGATGTCCACGCAATATTGCAAAGTCGCGTAGCGAGGAGGTGCCAACATCTAATATTTTATTCAGAGTAGAACACAAATCACAGATCAAAAGTTTAAACTGAGATTTTAAGGGAAAAATATGTTGTTTTAAAATTTCATGGCGTCAACAAATCCCAAAAAAGTTGGGACAAGTCCATTTTTACCACTGTGTGGCATCCCCCTTCTTCTTACAACACTCAACAGACGTCTGGGGACAGAGGAGACCAGTTTCTCAAGTTTAGAAATAGGAATGCTCTCCCATTCATGTCTAATACAGGCCTCTAACTGTTCAATCGTCTTGGGCCTTCTTTGTCACACCTTCCTCTTTATGATGCGCCAAATGTTCTCTATAGGTGAAAGATCTGGACTGCAGGCTGGACATTTCAGTACCCGGATCCTTCTCCTACGTAGCCATGATGTTGTGATTGCTGCAGAATGTGGTCTGGCATTATCTTGTTGAAAAATGCAGGGTCTTCCCTGAAAGAGATGATGTCTAGATGGGAGCATATGTTATTCCTTTCCAGACATGCAAGCTGCCCATGCCACAAGCGCTCATGCAACCCCATACCATCAGTGATGCAGGCTTCTGAACGTAGCGTTGATAACAACTTGTGCTATCCTTGTCCTCTCTGGTCCGGATGACATGGCATCCCAGTGTTCCATAAAGAACTTCAAATCATGACTCATCTGACCACAGAACAGTCTTCCATTTTGCTACACTCCATTTTAAATTACCCCTGGCCCAGTGCAAACGTCTGAGCTTGTGGAGCTTGCTTAGAAATGGCTTCCTCTTTGCACTGTAGAGTTTCAGCTGGCAACGGCGGATGGCACGGTGGATTGTGTTCACTGACAATGCTTTCTGGAAGTATTCCTGAGCCCATTCTGTTATTTCCTTGACAGTGGCATTCCTGTTTGAGGTGCAGTGACGTTTAAGGGCCCGGAGATCACGAGCATCCAGTAGAGTTTTACGGCCTTGACCCTTACGCACAACAATTTTTCAGATTCTCTGAATCTTTTGATGATGTTATGCAGTTGATGATGATAACTTAAAAGTCTTTGCTATTATACGCTGGGTAACACCATTCTGGTATTGCTGCACTATCTTTCTGCGCAACAATGGTGGAATTGGTGATCCTCTTACCATCTTGGCTTCTGAGCGACACTGACACTCTGAGAAGCTCTTTTTATACCCAATCATGTTATCAATTGACCTAATTAGTGTTAATTGGTCTTCAAGCTGTTGGTTAGATGCTCAATTTCCTTTTTCCAGCCACTTAGTGCTACTTGTCCCAACTTTTTTGAGATTTGTTGACACTGTGAAATTTTGAATCAACATATTTTCCTTTGAAATGTTACATTTACTCAGATAAAATTTACTTAGATTTACTAAGATGGTGTAGAGGAAGGGGAACCGACTTGGGACCCGAAGGACCCAGGTTCGAACCCCAGTCACGGCATACCTTGTGGTGTCTATGGGCGGCACACCTCATCCCCAATTGCCCCCCGGGCGCTTTCAATAGCTGCCCACTGCCCCACCTGGTGGTGGTTGGGTTAAATGCAGATCAATCAATCAACTTTATTTGTAAAGCACATTTCAAAAACCGTAAGGTTAACCAAAGTGCTGTACAACAACATAAAACGATAAAAAAACATAAAAAACATACAAAAAATAAAAAACACATGTACCAGTCGTGTGTTTTTAAAAGGGATTTAAAAACAGGAAGAGAAGAGGCCTGTCTGACACGCAAGGGTAAGTTGTTCCACAGCCTGGGAGCAACGACAGGTGCAGAGACTAATTTCGTCTTGTATGGAAACATACACAGATGACAAATGTGACATTATTATTATTATTATTATTATTATTAAACTCAGATTAAACTTTTGATCTGTCATCTATGTTCTATTATTGGATCAGAAGGACTCATACGTCCGTATGCTCTTTGTGGACTTCACATCTGCCTTTAACACCATGATCCCCCAAACTCTGATAGACAAACTATCCACACTTGGACTAAGCCCCTCCGTTTGTAACTGGGTCTTAGACTTCTTAACAAACAGACCACAGTCCGTGAAGATCCACAACTTCTCCTCCTCCACCATTACCCTCAGCACTGGCTCTCCTCAAGGATGTGTGTTGAGCCCTCTCCTGTTCACTCTGCTCACATATGATTGTACAGCCACACATCCAGGCTGTCATATTGTTAAGTTTGCAGATGATACAGCGGTGGTGGGATGCATCACAAACAATGATGAGTCCAGCTACAGGCAGGAGGTGGAACACCTGGAGAGCTGGTGCAAAGAGAATAACCTTCACATGAATGTGAAGAAGACAAAGGAGATGATTGTGGACTTCAGAAGGAACAAACACACCCACACCCCACTGAACATAAGTGGATCTGCAGTGGAAGTGGTCTCCAGCTACAAATACTTGGGTGTACACTTGAATGATAACCTCAGCTGGAGCAACAACACCACCAGCCTGATCAAGAAAGGTCATCAGAGACTCTACTTCCTCAGACGGCTGAGACGAGCTGGTCTGAGCAGCCCAGTCCTCACCTCCTTCTACAGGTGTGCAGTGGAGAGCATCCTGTGCTCCAGCATCAATGTGTGGCATGGAGGCTGCACAGTTGCAGAGAGGAAAGCTCTACAGAGAGTGGTGAAGGCTGCACAGAAGTCTGTTGGAGTCAGTCTCCCCACCATCACAGACATTTACACCTCCAGATGCAGGAAAAGAGCCACTTGCATCATGAAAGACCCCACTCACCCAGCACACTCACTCTTTGCCCCACTCCCCTCAGGACGGAGGTTGAGGAGCATTAAATGTAGAACCACTAGACTGAGGAACAGCTTCTACCCTGAGGCTGTTAGACTCATGAATAAATAATCAATATGAATAAACACTGCAAAATATCACATCATGCTGATGCTGATCTGGTTTCTTGTTGCTGTGTTCATCTGTGACCATCTCATACAGACTCGTGTTCGTGCTGCTGTTTATAAAATCAAAAGTCAAAAGTCAAAGTCAACTTTATTGTCAGAACTGCAATATGTACAGGACATACACAGGATTGAAATTGCGTTTCTCTCAGTCCCTCGGTGCAACAGTAACCATTTAAACACTAAAACACTGAAACATTTAATAAACATAAGCATAAAATAGTAAAAGTGTAACACTGTCCTGAGTTTTTGCATAGTAGTATAAAAGTATGAAAATTTACACCAACACTAAAACACTAAACATTTAATGAACATAAGCATAAAATGAAATAATAAAAGTGTAATACTGTCCTGAGTTTTTGCATAGTAGTATAAAAAGTATAAAAAGTGTATCTATAAAATAAACTGAAGGTTCTAGCATTGACATTTGCAAAGAGTGGCAAAGCAGCATATGAGTTAATGTACACAGTTTTTGTATGTATAATGATGTTTTTCTACTACATTAGGGCTTAGTGTATTACTAGTTGATGTTTTTCTTAGTTAATCCTAGATGTTATTACTGTTTTTCTCTTGCATTTGTTGTTGGATGTAACTGGGACCCTGTGTACATAATCTCGTTTTCATCACATGTACCACATGCGGTGCAAATGACAATAAAGACTCTCTGACTCTGAATTACAAATAAAATATTGACATTTGCCATCTCCACATCATTGCATTCAGTTTTTATTCACATTTTGTTTACTGTCCCAACTTTTTTGGAATCCGGTTTGTACAGTACATTAGACTGATAGTTCTGATCTTTTGAAATGAGAATACGTGGAAAGATGACAAACAATACCATGCTGTTTATAGAAAACTTGAACAATCTCAATTTAAAGAAAAGGTTTATTTTTAATAGAAGAGACCAATTCTTTTAATAATATTAAAAGGGCTTCTCTTGCAGCCTGGGGCAGTGCTACAGCTATCTGCATCTGCTGCCATTAGCGCTAAAAAACATCTGTGCAAATATAACTGTTAATGTGAAACTAACAATGATGTAAATGTAAATTAAGTAGCATAATAATGAACTGCATTACATTTGTTAAATTAAAGTTAATTTAAAACTAGAGCAATACCGTTTAATCATGGCCCCTTTGACAACTCTTGGAAAACGTTGGTTACGTATTGTAACCCCAGATTCTATGAGTGTAAGCATAGCCCTTTAAAGCTACACCTTTTGGGTTAATCCTGCGCGCTTCCCGCCAACATTGAAGACTTCTAGTCCACACCCACCTGCTGTGGACCCCGCCCTCGGTCCACTATAAAAGTCCCCGTGGTTCTGCTCCCAAAGTCAATATTTTTCTTCTGCCATTTGAGAGCCAGTGAGGCCCAGGTTTAAAGGGCTACGCTTACACTCGTAGAACCTAGGGTTACAATACGTAACCAACGTTCTATTATTGTGTAAGCTCCGCCCTTTAAAGCTACACCTATTGGGTTTAAAGGCAGAGCAGGATATGGTCCATGCCTCACTGGGTCTGATTGGAACCATAACACACACTGGCAACCGCCAACACCTACAATAAGCACAAAAAATGCACCGCCAATTGAAACATAAGGTGCATATAATAGGAGGTGAGAAAATCTCATTATCTGATGGCAAATGAATAAGTACATATTCATAGTCAGGATCAAAACAACTCCAAAGGAATTACTTCTAACTGAAGGAATGTTTGAACCATAATAATCCATCAAATAAGGACAGAAACAACTGTGTCATCTTAACAATATTTTATTGAAGATGAAAAAACTATCACTCTGCTGCGACCCTGAGAACAAAATGTGTCAGAGAAGAGCTGGAAACATCTTGTAAGTAAAAACGGATTAAAGGAGTTGTTGACGACCAAGAGGCCGCAGCACAAATGTCCTGCAAAGAAAGGCCTCTGTGCAGGGCCGTGGAAGTTGCGATTCCTCTTGTAGAATGAGCTTTTATTCCCTCAGGAGGCTGGAGGCCAAAAGAGCTGTAGGCCTGAGAAATAGCTTCACATAACCAATGTGACAGCTGCTGAGAGGTCACAGGTTGACCCTGAGATTGACCTCTGAAATGCACAAAAAGCTTATCAGACTTGCGCATCGCAGCAGTGCGAGCCACATAACATTTTAGTGCCCGCACTGGACAAAGCAAATGTAGGTGTTTTTCTTCTGTATTACTGTGAGGAGGAAGACAAAAGCCGTCTAGTGTAATGATTCTGGACCTAAATGAACTTGTAATGCTTTTAGGGATGAAAGCAGGGTTCGGCCCAAGTTCAGCTGAACTCCCATCTCCTTGAATTTTCAAAAAAGGAGAAACTGACAGGCCTGCCAAGTCACTTACCCTCTTAGTTGATGTTAGAGCTAACAACAGAGCTGTTTTAAGGAATAAAAACTTTAACTGTATCTGATCTAATGGCTCAAACGGATCTTTAATTAATGCACCCAGTACACTAGGTCCCATTGTGGAGCCAAGGTGCGTGAGATTGGTCTCAGACGACGGGCACCTTTCAGAAACCGTTTCATTAGGGGATGATTAAACACAGTTCTATCATTGAACCCTTCATGACAGGAGGAGATCGCTGCAGCATACATTTTAATTATGCTGAAGGCCAGATTCCTGTCCAGCAGTAACTGCAAACATGACAGGATGGAGCCCAGAGGACATGAAGATGGATCCAACTGTTTTTCCAGGCACCATCGTTGAAAAACAGCCCATTTAGATGCATAAACCGTCGTAGTGGACTTTGCTCGTGCTCCCTGGATGGTGCATATAACGTCTTTAGAAAATCCAAGACTTTCTAAACGTTCACGTTCAGCAACCAAACCAGAAGATGTTGCTCTATCACAGGGAAACTCTTTATTGTTCCCCCTGCTTGTAAGAGAATGTCGTCTCTCCAGGGGAGCCTCCATGATCGGGCTGTCAACTGCTGAAGCGCCGGGAACCATGGTGCGTTCACGCGCTCCGGGGCGATCAGAATCATTGTTAACTTCTCCTCCCTCACTCTCTCCAGTAGCGCTGGCAGTAGATGAATTGGAGGAAAAACATAAATCAGTGTTTGGGGCCACAGTTTGTGTGCAAACGCGTCCACTCCCAACGGGGGAGTGTCCTGTGGTCTAATTGAGAAGAACAGAGGACACTGAATGTTTTCCCGAGTGACCATCAAATCCATCTCCGTTCTCCCGAACCTGCTCCAAATTTGAGAGATCAGGTCCAGATGAAGAGTCCAGTCTCGCCACGGGACATAATATCTGCTCCTCTGTTTAGCACACCTGGGATGTAAATTGTCCTCAGCGATTTCAAGTGTGTGTGGGCCCAGTAGAGCAGCTCCCTGGCTGTGCTCAGCAGCTGGGCTGATCTTACTCCACCCTGACGGTTTATGTATGCAGCTGCAGCCCTGTTGTCTGTGTGAACCAGAACATCCTGATCTCTGATCATGTAAACAAAGTGTTTGAAAACTTTGTGAACTGTCAGAAGCTCCAGAACGTTTATGTGAAGGGTCGTACCTGGTGGCCACGCCCCCCCTCCACCCACTGACCATGACAGGCAAGTCCCGCCCCAACCGGAAAGAGACGCATCTGTGAAGACCGCCCTGAATGACGTCACTTTCCCTAGGGGAACTCCTTCCGACAGAGTCCTGGGATTCCCCCCAAAAACCAGGTCTGCTTCCACCGACGGCGGAACTGTGACTCGGCGGCGTTTGTGACGTACCGGGTCGATCCTCTGAAATATAAACCACCTCTGCAGCTGACAAATGTTCAGCAAACCTAGTTTCACAACTACGTGCGTAACAGCCATCATTCCCAATAATCTCATTATTGTTAACGCTGGCACTGATTTGTAAGGCTGGACGTACCGAAGGAGTGACGTCAGCGAGTCCTTCCTCTGGTCCGATGAGACCGCTGTCATGCTGGTGGAGCAGAGGACCACTCCTAAGAAAATTATTTTCTACGCTGGTACTACATAACTTTTTTCCCAGTTTATGGCGAAACCCAAGAGGGACAGGTGATTCACCAGAGTAATTGTCTGAGCCTCTGCTTCTTCTCTTGAGTGAGACAGAAGCAATAGATCGTCAAGGTAGTACAAAATCCTGATGCCCCTTGAACGCAACGGGTGTAACACTGCTTCGATAACCTTCGAGAAAGTCCGGGGAGCTAGAGCGTACCTGAACGGCAGGCGGTTGAACTCGTAACAAACCCCTTGAAAAGCAAACCTGAGGAACTTCCTGTGTTTGGTTACTATGGGAACGTGGAAGTAGGCGTCTCGGAGATCGATTGATAAAAACCAATCGCCTCGCGTCACGTACTCGAGAACATGTTTTATTGTCAGCATATGAAAAGGGCGAATCATGATGTGTTTGTTGAATGTCGATAAATCTAAAATCGGTCTCAACCCTCCTGACTTCTTGTGGATCAGGAAGTACTTTGAATAAAAGCCGGTCTTCTCCTTGCTCGAGGGAACCCCGGAAATTACGTGTTTTGCTAGCAGCTCCTGTTATTTCTGTCTGTAAAGCTGAGCCCTGCTCCGTGGAAGTGAGCTTTGTCTGTAACACCCCGTTGAATTTCGGCGGTGCTCCTGAAAACTGCAGAGTATAACCTTTGCAGATCACCCGCCTTAACCATCTGTTTAGCGAGCAGGTCTGTAGCCAAGCGGCGCTGTGATTTGACAAAGGTGCCGCTTGGCTGCCCTGCTTCATGAGTGGAGATAGCCTGGCCTCTACCGTCACCAAGCGGACATGGGAGGCCCTTGGAGAAAGGGGTGTTTACCGAGCGCCGTATCACAACTCCTGCTCAGCTCTTTGTTTGTTACAGGCAGACATGACAAACGTCTTTTTATAGGTGGTCTGTTGTCTGTACTTACTTCTGAGCGACTGAAAGAGGAAAGAGGTAGAAAAGTCCTGGTTTGATCAAATGATCCAAGACCAGGCTCATGGTTTTTATCAGAATTTGAGAAGGCAGAGACGTTTGTAACTCACCTGCACGTTGTACCGCTCTGTGTCTGATGACAACTGTGAGAGTAGGCCCCCACCATCGTGTGGGGAGGCGGGGCTGGGGGGGTCATAAAAAGGTCTGTGCCTGCACCTGCAGCCCGGCCTTCTGCTTGTTCACCGTAGGAAAAAAACACTTTGTTCAGCTTGCTAGGTTGTTTCACACCAGTGTCATCACACTTTGTTGGAGATGTGTTTACATACCTCGAAAAGGAGGGATTGAGCATGTTGAAATGAGAAACTGTTTTTAAAGACAGCTTCTTTATTTAAACTCAAAAACACTGTCATCAGTATACACCCCCCCGGCAGCCCGGCATTTTTTAAACTGACTCTTTCTGTTGTCCTGGTGGTGGCCGGCCCATGGTTGGTGGCGGCCCCTTCCTCGAGCAGTCCCGGGTCTCTGGAATGACTGGGAGGGGTGACTTCTTGGCGGGGCTGGTGGCAGCGGCACAGCAAACGTTGATGAGGGAGCAGAATGCCGTTGCTACTGGCGGAAACTCTTGCTCTGATCACGAAGACGGACAGGCCTGCGTGCAGAGCGGGGTTCTGTTCGAGGTGACATGGCGTGCTTACGCACCTGTTCAAGCCCCTCCGATGAGGAGCGCAGCTGTTCAAAGACTGACTGGTAATGTGCACCAAACAGCCCCTCGCTTGAGATCGGCCCCTCCAAAAGTTCTCTTTTCACATCGTCGGGGATGGACGACGACAATTTGAGCCACACTTGCCTCTGCAGTACCGTTGACCAGACCGAAATACGGGTTGCTCATGTCGCAAACACAGTACATAAGTTTGTTATTGTGTCTGCTACGTCCCCGACCATGGTGTTTTGAGACACATGTCCAATGCTGAGCGCTAACAGCGCTATGTTATTAGTGGCCGCCCCGACCTGAGATGCACACTGATGAATTTTATCTTGCATCTTTGCGGCGAGGTGGTCACCAGGGACGGGAGGCGAGATCCGCTTGCAGACGTGCTTTGCTGGCCTGACTCCAAAAAACGCTGACAAGCTGGGCTTCAGTGGGGGAACAGCGGGGAACGCCTGGGCCGTGTGCCCCTGGACCCTCGTGATGGGCACAAAAGATGATACTGGTGCCCTCAACTTGAGTGGCTCATTAGCCGCGCTCTGCAGGAGGGTTGACATATCCACGACACTGGGCCAGACCGGTTCCGCTTGCCCGCCATGTTTGGGCGCAAACCTTCCCGCAAGAAGAGAATAACCTTCACATGAATGTGAAGAAGACAAAGGAGATGATTGTGGACTTCAGAAGGAACATACACACCCACACCCCACTGAACATAAGTGGATCTGCAGTGGAAGTGGTCTCCAGCTACAAATACTTGGGTGTACACTTGAATGATAACCTCAGCTGGAGCAACAACACCACCAGCCTGATCAAGAAAGGTCATCAGAGACTCTACTTCCTCAGACGGCTGAGACGAGCTGGTCTGAGCAGCCCAGTCCTCACCTCCTTCTACAGGTGTGCAGTGGAGAGCATCCTGTGCTCCAGCATCAATGTGTGGCATGGAGGCTGCACAGTTGCAGAGAGGAAAGCTCTACAGAGAGTGGTGAAGGCTGCACAGAAGTCTGTTGGAGTCAGTCTCCCCACCATCACAGACATTTACACCTCCAGATGCAGGAAAAGAGCCACCTGCATCATGAAAGACCTCACTCACCCAGCACACTCACTCTTTGCCCCACTCCCCTCAGGACGGAGGTTGAGGAGCATCAAATGTAGAACCACTAGACTGAGGAACAGCTTCTACCCTGAGGCTGTTAGACTCATGAATAAATAAATAATAAGAATAAACACTGCAAAATATCACATCATGCTGATGCTGATCTGTTTTCTTGTTGCTGTGTTCATCTGTGACCATCTGCTCATACAGACTCATGTTCGTGCTGCTGTTTATAATGATGTTTTTCTACTACATTAGGGCTTAGTGTATTACTAGTTGATGTTTTTCTTAGTTAATCCTAGATGTTATTACTGTTTTTCTCTTGCATTTGTTGTTGGATGTAACTGGGACCCTGTGTACATAATCTCGTTTTCATCACATGTGCCACATGCGGTGCAAATGACAATAAAGACTCTCTGACTCTGACTCTGAAGAAGAGAAGATGCAGCTTCTGTGGTGCCTTCAGGGGTCGACAGTCCGCACACATCCGCAGCCCACTGTATGATCCCGGGTAGGGCGTGAAGGAGGGTGGAGTGGTTACCTTGCGGGCCCGGGGTGTCGGCCGGAGGCGGAGGCGAATCTGCGGGCACAGGTGACGGAGCCTGGCTGCTGGCGGCCTCAGAGCGTGTGGAGGGCGTCGGTTCCGGTCCTCCAGACGTGCGGGCCGGACAGCGTGCGTCTGCCGGATCGTTCCTTCGCTGGAAGACAGGGCCGGTCCCGCGCTTTCCATAGGACAAGGCGGGACGCGGCTGCTAGCTCTCTCCTGGGGACGGAGGAAGGGTGTGGCTGGCTCCGAACCTCCAGAGGAGTTAGGAACGCCGCCGCTAGCTGTCTACGAGGACATCAGCATGGCTAGCTCCCGTAGCCACCCGCAGTCCGCTGCGTCCTCCCTCGGCTGATGCTCTATGTCCCCGCAGGAGAAGAGCTCTAGCTGCCTCTCTTCCGCCATCAGCCGTAGGCACGCTGGGCAGGCAGAATGGGGCCCCATAGCCTGTTGAGAGTGGGCTGCTCCGAGGCATCCCTCGCAGTGAGCGTGCAAGTCGCATGCTAAGATGAAGCCCAAGCCGCAGCCTGGGTAGCTCTTGAAGGTTGGTCTTGAAGACATCATAGAAGAAGTTCGATTTGTTGGCATGAAGAAAATTTTAGGAGCAGAACCACGGTCCACAGGCACTTTTATAGTGGACCGAGGGCGGGGCCCACAGCAGGTGGGTGTAGACTAGAAGTCTTTAATGTTGGCGCGAAGCGCGCGGGATTAACCCAATAGGTGTAGCTTTAAAGGGCGGAGCTTACACAAAATAGAACTAAACTCTCATTTCTTCTTCTGTTTTCATCTCTGTAAACTGACCTTGGGAGTTTTGAAATGTGCTTATAAATAAATTGTGATATTATGATTATTATTATTAGCCCAAAGAGTAAGAAGCCGGTAAAGTTAATGGATGGATAGATAGATGGATTATAACTGAGGTTATTTAAAGAGCTATTTACAACAGGTAACATATTAATTGTTAGTAACATTTCTACACAGTCACTTTAAGTAAAAAACCCTGGGTGCAGAAAATATCAAATATACGGTACTGTGCACAACGCCTTAGCATGCATGACTAATTCAATAAAGGCCAAGGTTCTTTATTGTCATTCGCACTGCATATGGTACATGTGGTGGAATGAAATTGTGTACACAGGGTACCAGTTGCATCCAACAAAAGTATAAAATGTAAAAGAAAAACAGTAATAAGTTCTAAAATAGGAACTAAGAAATATGCTAAACACTTAATAGTGCAAAAAAATATGCCTGTTCCTTTAAACAAAGCTTCCTGTTCTATCAACCTTTAATTTTTTTGGCTCTTTGTTGTCACTACTTGGATAATATCTTGAATAATTATGAGACCTACAGTCAGTGAAGAGTCTTGTTCCATCTTACAGTCCATATACAGACAAACTGACAATCATTCACAAAATGCTAGCATACGCTGCATTCACATACACACACAAATGTTCACACACACTAAAAAACCCAAAGCCAATCCATTAGCGCAGAGACTCTTAAAGGAGTGCGCTCTTTCTCCCTCTCCTCCTCTCTTCCGCCTCTTCACTCGCTCTGGATTTCTCCACACATGTTAACCATTAGGACTGGCAGGTGCTGTGGGCCTGCCCCTTCCCTCTATTGTTGCCCTGAAGCCGCAACCAATATGGGGACGTCTGCAAAGAGGTTATGTTAACAAAAATGAGCTCTAAGGCAACAACAGTTTTACTCTGGTGACCCAAGAACACTTTGATTTCAAGTTGCAACAAAAGCACCCTCTGAGTTGTATTTTCTGTTTCTTTTTACATTAATCTTTACCAAATCCTTCAGTCACAGTGGTAGCAACCCATTTGTCTAGTGTCAAACACATTCCAAGTACATTTAAAAAGTTGTTCATGAGCTGTGTTCAGCTAAAGTTATACCTAAATAAATGTTCATTTTTATCAGTACAGTATAACTAAAAATTTAGTCCCTTTGTATTTCTGCATGCTTAATAATGATAATTTGCCCAATGTCAGAAATAAACTCCATTTAACAAAGCACTGAAAAAAAGATATACAGAAGCTCAGAAAAAATAAAAAAAATAATTGATGATCAGTCCTTGTTTGTCACATCCGTGTTCACAAGTTCATGTTCAGGCTCCCCTGGAATGTGTCTGCAAGCAGTAGGTGGTGCTGTTAGGAAGCCTTCTTGTAGATCCATTCATGGGATTGTAGGACAGCTTCAAACATTTGGGTCAGATCAGACAAAATCCTTTGGAGTATGGTACATTAAATATGTATCTATGACATGGTATAATCCCTCTCTTTCTACCTGAAACAGTGCTCTGGTCCTGATGGTGGGGGCTTAGAAGAGTGGGGAGTGGGCAGAATTGAATCTCAGTCCAGGGAAAGGGTTAATGACACATGTCTGGACTAATGGCTCCCTGTGGAGCTATCTGCTGATTCAGCCCCATTACTTCACAAGCATTAAATACGTCTGCCCTGACCCCTCTGCTCGCTCTCCCTCCAACCTTAATGCAAGTCAACAGGCTGCTAATCAGAAGTAAGGCCTGAGCTTTCCAGACTTTTTGTGTTATTGGACACTCCTGACACAGAGAAGCAAATATCAAGGAAAGCCTCTTAACTGCCATTAGTGTTAATGGGTCAAGCTGAGTCCGTGACCTTGTTGAAAAGCTGTATTTTATGCATCTACAACAATATTACATCTTTGTTTGAAAATAGTACACAAGTAGTCAGCTGTACACATGGACAAAAAACTTTATAAATATTCATACCACTACACATAAAATATTACCAGTTATTCATAACCCTATGAAATCTAACTTGTCTCACAATCATGAATTGTTAATGTGCACAAATAGCACTCTATAATCTGACTTCCTAAAACTAGTACTGGGTGGACTACTTTTAAAAACAGAGAAAACTGAAAGGTTGATATGATTATTCTCAGATGTCAGTGATACCACTGAAAAGGACTTACCGTATTAATAAAATAGACAAAATGCAAACTTACAAATCGCACCTACACACATAAAAATACATCGTAACTGGATGAACCAACAAAAAATTTATTTATTATTTATTTATTTATTTATTATTATTTATTATTTATTTATTATACAAATGTTTTAATGTCTGCTATTAAAGGTGCAGTCTGCAGTTTCTGTAGTGCAGTCTGTAAGTTTTCTAAAAATATATTTTTAACATATTTCTTCACTTTGTCACTATCTCCTGACAGACTGATGTTAGACAAAGTAATCTTTGAAAAAACTATAGTCCCCTTGCTTCTCCAGGTGTTACTAAAAGCATTTCTAAAAAGCTACAGTGACCCGCCGTTAACCAGCCAATAAAAACAGAGCTTGAATTTGAATCAGCCAATAAATGGTAAATAGAGCTTATTTATATAGCGCTTTCCAGCCCCTTGTGAGGAGCCCCAAAGCGCTTTACAATACCAGCCATCCACCCATTCATTCACACATTCATGCACCGGTAGTGGTAGCCTGCCTTGCAAGGCGCCATCCAGTCCTACCGGGAGCAACTCTGGGTTAAGTGTTTTGCCCAGGGACACGACGACACATGGTGGGCGGACGCGGGATTCGAACATCCAACCTTCCGATCGGGGGACGACTGCCATTACCACTACACCACGGCCGCCCCATAGATCAATGGCTCCAATAAAAACAGAGCTTGAATTTGAATTTCAGCAGAGCAAGGGGGAGCAGAGCCATATATGGCTCTGAGGGGGAGGGATCATCAGAATGCTTTGCCTGTTGAAAATTTTTCTAAGTGCTACATTCTACAGAAACTGCAGACTGCACCTTTAAACTTTGTTTTCAGCCCATACAGCATGCCACTGGGTTTTTATAAGCTTTGCATACAGTACAATGAAAATTTTGCTCAAACAGACAAAAATAAATAAACAAAATTTCATCAAGATACAAGCACTCCATGTTCCTCAAAGCCTAAACTTTTCTTATCAGCTCATTTAATACTGTGCTGGACAGCTAGTGGGAGCTACCCTAGTCCATAGTTAACGGTCTTACATAAATCAGAACATATGGCAGACTCTCTGCAAAGCCAGCTGGCTTCGGTTTCCTTGTGCATCTGTATGTATTGCAGGACCTGGGGGTGCAGGTACAGAGTAACTCCCTGAATATCAGAAGGACTACATTATTGGCTCGCGATGGACGATATACAGGCAAGCATGTCGCCATGAAGAAAGACAGGGTGTGCCTTTAGAAAGTTGGTGAAATGATTCAGAGTAAGAAAAAAACTAATGAAGATTAGAAAGTTAGAGATATGATCATCAGAGCTTTGACAAACAGAAGAGGTTTCAGATAACTCCCAAGTCCCTCTGCCTGATTATAAGTCTTTGTATTTATCAGCTTCAACTTACCATTTTCATGGGGGTGGGGGTGAGTTTTAGGACTGGGACAAGTTGGGTCTAAATCTAAACACATGAATGGAAACTGCTCTGATTAAGAGCTAGACTCGAACACTGAACTTGTACATCAGTTGAACAAGCTAATTCCGTCTTTACCCCTCAGCCCTGTAAAGTGTGTATTAACTCACTACAGTAAACTGAGACAAGCCTGTCAGGTAAAACAACATGATGAAATGGTATAGCTTTATATCACACAAGCTGAGTAGTACTACAGTTTCTGATAAGCGCAACTTTCATTTAACATCTGACTGCAGAGGCTAACAGCAGGACTGAAGAAAAGCTGCAAGGTGTTTTGCAATCAAATAAAATCAAGTGATTTAATTATTTTTTCATCTGGAGCTGCTGCTATCAGTTTCAGAGCATCTACAAACGTGGCCTGTTCTCACTTTTGCAGGCCCAAACAAAGATCCTTCATTAAAAATTAGCTCGTGCATGCGGGTGTTTTGTTCCCATCAATGCCAATGGGAGTCGGGTCCAATAAAAACCAGCAACTGCTGCAGAGTCATTTGATGGCTGAATGTCAATGAAAGACTCTGCACTCAAAAGCAAAATGATAGCGGGTGTGGGTGGTGTGTGCGAGTGCTTCATAATTAGCATATTTAAAAAAATCTAAATATTTAGTCATGTGCTAACTGTTGCCTATGCCACATGTACTTAGAAACACAATAGTTTGCGATTTTGTTTGTTCCAAAAATGATTTATTCAAGAACAAAGAAAAAAAGAAGCATATTACATATTGTATCAATGTTTTGTAAGGTATTATATTTTATTGTATTGTTCGGTATCTCACCGTATTGTAGCATATCCTCAACAGTACACTCATTTTAATCCCACATTAATAACATCATCTGATCTACAGATTTCCACCTTCATAATGTTATTCACCTCTGCCCCTCCCTTGTTCTTGTTCATAGTCTTGTTATCTCCTGTGTACTATGATTCTCTTCCTTTTGGCCTTCCTCACAAATCCCTTAAAAAACTTGAGCTGGTTCAGAATTTGTCAACTCGCATCCTTACCAGAACCCCCTCCTCTAATATCAACCCTTTTCTGGCTTCACTGGTTACTGGTCAAACTTCTTAGTTATTTCAAATTTCTTCTTTATACGTTCAAAGTCATACATAACATCACCCCTCCTGTCGCCACCAGTCACATTCCCTTCAGATCTGCCTTCTCCCTCCACCTCACGGCTTCTTTTGCCTGTCTCACTTCCATGGGGAGCAGAATACTGTACAGTATTTAGCTGCTCTGCTCCCTGGCTTTGGATCTCAGTGCCCCCAGAAATCAAACACACGGGAATCGCTCCCTCTCTTCAAGGCCAGACTAAAAACTCATCAGTTCAGGAATGACTATCAAAGTGGGTTACAATTTGCACTGTCCCGTTCTTAAGTTACAGTATATTCCTTTTTTGCTGTTTTTCATGTGCCTGGTTTAGTATTTTAGTTGTATATGTATGTGTTGCTTGTTCCCTTTGTTCAATGTCATTGAGTGTCAGAAAGGTACTTATATCACAATGCATTGTCTTGCCTTGCATTGTATCAAAATAGTGTTGTTTTGTTTTTATATTGTATTGTATCTTACTGTGTTATATTTTTATGTCCTGAATTGCATTGTATTGTACTGAAGCTATAGTACTGAAGTACTGAAAAATAAAAGTTGAATGAAGCATATTGTATAATTTTATAACTTATTGTATTGTATTAAATCATACGACATCATATTGTATTGTATTGCATTGTATTGTACTCAATATTACTGAGAACAATAAATATTGTATTATGCATAATATATGTATAAGATTGGGTATACAGTACATGTATGTATTGGTCTATTTGCATCTCTCCTTTAAGCCTCATGTCGAAAACTTGGTAAAGAACCGGAGAATAAAACTGAATTTCTCTTTTAGAAATAGATCCTGTCTAACTCTGAATGCTAGGAAATGCCTTGTAACTGCTACATTCCTTCCCTCCATTCACTACAGTGACATTATTTACATGAATGCTCCTGCAAGCACCTTGTACAGTAGATGTTGGATGCTGTCTATCATGGTGCGCTAAGATTCATAACTGACTGTAACTATTGTGCCCATCACAGCACGTCTGCACCCTATATTCACTAGTACCGGTAAACGGGTCATCATTAACTTCACGCAGACTCTCTCACTGATACATTTTCATCTTTAAATCACTTCTTGGTCTGCTGCCTTCATACATCTCCTCCTATGTCACTCCATGAGTGCAGCTACAGCGTGCACTCTCAGGACATGATTAGTTGCAGTGTTCCCTCAGTGCGGACCAAATTAGGCAAAAGGGCCTTCTCTTACTCCGCTCCTGTTTCCTGGAACACCTTGCAAAAAGATCTGAAGGTCAAAAACCAATGCAGGCATGTTCCAATTAGCATTTTACATCACTTCATAATGTACAGTAGTCCCTCGTATATTGTGGGGGATCCGTACCCTGAAGCCCCGCAATGTGAAAAAACACGAAATAGGAAGAGTAGTACAAGTAGTAGTTTATTTTAGAACAAACCGGATTCCAAAAAAGTTGGGACACTAAACAAACTGTGAATAAAAACTGAATGCAATGATGTGGAGGTGCCAACATCTAATATTTTATTCAGAATCAAAGTCAAAGTCAAAGTCAACTTTATTGTCAGATCTGCAATATGTACAGGACATACACAGGACCGAAATTGCGTTTCTCTCAGTCCCTCGGTGCAACAGTAACCATCTAAACACTAAACACTAAAACATTTAATAAACATAAGCATAAAATAGTAAAAAAGTGTAATACTGTCCTGAGTTTTTTCATAATAGTATAAAAGTATGAAAATTTACACCAACACTGAAACACCAAACACCCAATGAACATAAGCATAAAATGAAATAATAAAAGTGTAATACTGTCCTGAGTTTTTGCATAGTACAGTAGTATGAAAAGTATAAAAACGTAAATCTATAAAATAAACTGAAGTTTCTAGCGTTGACATTTGCAAAGAGTGGCACAGCAGCATATAAGTTGATGTACACAGTATATGTATGAGGTAGTTGATGCCGGTATAGAGGCAAAGTGGCATATGAAGTAAGGCACATAAGGCACATTTGGCATCCTTAGATAAGGCTAGTCAGAGAATGCTGTATATGTATCTGCAGTAGTGTAGACAAAAGTAGTGTAAATGTAAACAGTAGTAATAAATGTAAAGCAGTAGTAATAAATGTAAACAGTATTAATAAATGTAAACAGTGAATGTAAACAGTAGTATGACTATAGGCAGTAATGTAATACAAACATTAGTGCAAATATGAGAAGTAGTGCAAACTGAATAGAATAGAACACAAATCACAGATCAAAAGTTTAAACTAAGAGAATGTATCATTTTAAGGGAAAAATATGTTGTTTCAAAATTTCATGGCGTCAACAAATCCCAAAAAAGTTGGGACAAGTCCATTTTTACCACTGTGTGGCATCCCCCCTTCTTCTTACAACACTCAACAGACGTCTGGGGACAGAGGAGACCAGTTTCTCAAGTTTAGAAATAGGAATGCTCTCCCATTCATGTCTAATACAGGCCTCTAACTGTTCAATCATCTTGGGCCTTCTTTGTCACACCTTCCTCTTTATGATGCACCAAATGTTCTCTATAGGTGAAAGATCTGGACTGCAGGCTGGACATTTCAGTACCCGGATCCTTCTCCTACGTAGCCATGATGTTGTGATTGCTGCAGAATGTGGTCTGGCATTATCTTGTTGAAAAATGCAGGGTCTTCCCTGAAAGAGATGACGTCTAGATGGAGCATATGTTGTTCTAGAACCTGAACATAGTTCTCTGCATTAATGGTGCCTTTCCAGACATGCAAGCTGCCCATGCCACAAGCGCTCATGCAACCCCATACCATCAGTGATGCAGGCTTCTGAACGGAGCGTTGATAACAACTTGGGCTATCCTTGTCCTCTCTGGTCCGGATGACATGGCGTCCCAGTGTTCCATAAAGAACTTCAAATTGTGACTCATCTGACCACAGAACAGTCTTCCATTTTGCCACACTCCATTTTAAATGACCCCTGGCCCAGTGCAAACGTCTGAGCTTGTGGAGCTTGCTTAGAAATGGCTTCCTCTTTGCACTGTAGAGTTTCAGCTGGCAACGGCGGATGGCACGGTGGATTGTGTTCACTGACAATGCTTTCTGGAAGTATTCCTGAGCCCATTCTGTTATTTCCTTGACAGTGGCATTCCTGTTTGAGGTGCAGTGACGTTTAAGGGCCCGGAGATCACGAGCATCCAGTAGAGTTTTACGGCCTTGACCCTTACGCACAGCGATTGTTCCAGATTCTCTGAATCTTTTGATGTCACTCATCTGACTACTGAAGCCATTTTTTGTCTTGTTTTTATATAATTTCTTCCATTTACTTTTTCATTTTATATGCTTTTTGTCTATTGTTGTCTGTACCTCATCTGTGTTCTTTGTTTAAAACAGTGCTCTCTTGTAAATGAGTCCTTGTGGCTCAATAAGATAAATAATCATTAAATGAATGTACTACGGTATATTTAATTATTTTGCATTTAAATAACACCTTTATTTTTCAAGTTTGAGTACCTCAGATAATGAGGTATGTCTATTTTTCCCACAAATGCAGCATAATGAAAAATAAAAGCCCTTAAACATAACAACTTATAAGTAATTTCCTAATGTTACAGTTTCTGCTAGGTGAATTTGCCAGAACTTCTTGAACAAAAAAAAAACATTTGTGTTTGCTGACTCTGCAAAAAGACTGTATAGCTGTCATCCATTTGTAAACACATGCTGGTGTGAGGAGCTGCGTAAATCTCTGTATTGAAATACTCACTTGGCTCAGCTAAAGAGATACAGAGGCCTGGCCTGAGATGAGTGCAGAGTGGTATAAGTTGGAGCTTTGGCAGTGTGAGGGGAAACAGAAAAAGAGGGGGTTGAGTAGAGGGTTGAGGGGGGAGCAAGACAAACTAGAAGGACAGAGAAGGCGAGAGAGAGAAAGAGAGAGAGTAATGATCTACACATGGTTTCATGCTAGAGCCTCAACATAGTAACCATAGACACATGCTGGAGCCTCCTGGGACTCATCAGCAGGACACAGCTGTGAGTTGGACAGCAGAATTCTATTAGCATCAACTATGCACACATGAGCTTGCAAAAACACACATGCATGCACACACCCACACAAACAGGTAAGTTGGGTTTTTGATTGAATGAGTTTTTACAAATGACATAACACTCTACAATATCAGTGATTTCAGGTCAAGAATATACAGTAAAATATTACTCTAAAGCATTTATTTCAAACTTGGGGATGTTGTTGACCTTAAGCATAGCCAGTGTGCAATGAGTCTGATGGACAGAGGTTGTTGGAATTAGTATTGCTCAATTTTTTTTTTTTAAAGCACACATTGTCACATTACAACTGGTTCATGTGTGAAAAATAATGTGGAAAAATGTGGCCATTTTTCTAAACCATAGTGTGAAAGGAACTTCTGATTGTAAAAATGTCTTCTGGTCTGGATTTAGAAATGTGTGCTGCAGATTGTAAATTATAGCTCAATGGTTTGCCGTGTAAAGGCTACTACGGTATGTACAATGAATCGGTTCTTTTTAGCTGTGATAGTTTGACATTGATTAGCAGATCTGACACCTCTGATCATCAGATTTCACCATTTGGCCAATCCAAGTTCTTGTATTTCAAAGGGTGTGACACTAACCCAGGACACATCAAATTGAGCAACTGGATAGACATATTTTAAATTGCAGATTAGAAGAAAACCAGTACAGAATGCAAATTAATTAATTCGTTAAAAAAACTAATCACGACTGACTACAGTACATACAGGTTTTGTTCCCAGCATCTTAGTGTCAACATATCAGTCAGATCTGTTACCGTAGTTATCCAGATCACAAAAAAAACACACACAAAAAAAACACACACACACACACAAAAAACACACACACACACACACACAACACACACACACACACACACACACACACACACACACACACACACACACAAGGAGGTCTGAGCTGCCACACACACACACACAAGGAGGTCTGAGCTGCTCTGGACAATATTATTTAACAATATTTTACTCTAACACTGTAAATAAACAGCAAAGAGGCATTTATTTACCGACAGGGGAAAATATATTGCGTGGGAACGTCCGTATGTGCTTTAGAAGGTATTTTTTGTTTAGAAATGAGATGAGATGTTAATTCTTTGACTTTCTAATTCGATGTACCGAGTCAGAAGTGTACAGTAGTCCCTCGCTACTTCGTGGTTCGACTTTTGCGGAATCACTCTTTCGCATTTTTTCAACGTCAGATTTTACACGACACACGATTGTCAACTTTAATATTACTCATGTGATTGGAACAGTACGGGATAAAAAGTTTAAAAAATACTTTGGACAGGCGCCGCCATTATGTAGTTTTCTTTCAGTAAGCCTACACTGTAATGCTAGTCAAAAGAACTACACTACGTAGAAGCCAACAGTGCTTCCAGCTGCTGCTTTCTGCCGAAATGGATGGATAGTTTCGCAATGCAAGGTCAGAAGTAACAATCTGTCTATGAAGCTCAAAGAACTGGCAGGAAAGTCACAAATAATCCTGAAGCTCAATTATCCACGTGCACATCAACCTGGACAGGGTGGTGGGCTTCGTTGCTGCCAAACCATCGCTGTAGGTCTGCCAGCACGGAACAGAGCCCATCTGGAACTGAGCTGCTATTTTGCAGAGCGGGTGAGTAAAATTTAGCAGTACTGTACAGTACATATACTATGTTGTTAAAATTACTTAAGTTTAAGAGTTTAGAACATTGCAAGAGTGTGGAAAGGGTTTACAAAGCCGTAAAATATATATACAGTATTTTCTGGTGTATAGGTCGCACCTGTGTATAGGTCGCATTGTCCAATTATCACCAATAGATTGGAAAAATCCCTAGATAGGTCGCACTGGTGTATAGGTCGCACCTACGTTTAGCTCTGCTGCAAATGTCTGCCACAGGAGCGCACAGCAAGGCTTTTAAGAAGATTAACACTTAAAAACAATTATTTGTTTGATAAAAATTATAGCAAATATATGTCTGAGCTGAACTTTTCCTTAATAAATGAACGTAATTGTGAAATGAGCTGGATTTAAAAAATTGTTTCAGCGAAAGTGATAAGCCATATATAGGTTGCACCTGAGTACAGGTCGCAGGCCTTAAAAAAAAACATAAAAAGGTGCGACCTATACACCGGAAAATACGGTAAATACTAAAATAAATACTGTACGTAATAATAATAATAATAATGAATTCCATTTATAATGCACTTTTCATTAATAAAAATCTCAAAGTGCTAACGTATAGTGTTCCTACTTCGCGGTTTTTCACCTATTGCGGTATTGTCTGGAACGTAACCTCCACGATAATCGAGGGACTACTGTACTGCACTTCAAAGTCACCATGGAGTCAGGGAGAGGGGCTAAGTTCAACGTTCATCTTGGAAAATTATTAATTACTTAATGAGGAGCAGAAATCAATATATCAGTAGCATCACATTATCCATCTATTAACATAAATATCAAACAGTCAATTTTATTTCATACAGTTACAAATAACATTGATTAAACCATGTGTCAACTTGTATTTGGTAGGTAGTTATGTGCTCTTGGGCGCCCCTACTGATGTGGAGGTTATATAAAAATGATTATTTTGTCAGGGCAAAGCCGGGCTTGAGGTTTTATTGGAAGCAGTGTTTGGGTTGGTCAACTTTTTACTTGTATTAATTTCTACAGAAGAATGGCAAGCATAACATATTCAAACATGAAGCTAGCTAGCATGTTTAAGTAACACCAGAATAATGGTTAGGAGAGGGGCTAAAGAGAACAAACAAAGTATTTATACTCTTAAAAATAAAAACCTTTGCATAGGGAAATACATGGCTATAGAATAACTATTACGTCTCTGTGGAAGCAACTAATTTTAACATGGAATAAAACCAGTTACAAGTCACTGCCAAAACACAGTAACAATTTGATCTCTGTTAAAGCCAGAAGAAAAGAGGAAGAGTACGGTACTTTGGATTGCAGCCAAATTTTGACCCTGTTGGATCATCTTCTTTTGGACCCTCGTGTATTGTCTCCAGCCCAGCCCAAGTCCTCTAAAGCAGCCCTTAATAAAATCTGGGCTGGCAGTAAAACTCAAAGTGATATCCCAGTTTCACACATGCTCATCGTCCTTTTGTTTCTGTGCAGAACGAAAGCCTTTATTTGGCTTGAATCTGCCATAAAGCACTACAGTACTCTTGATTTCTTATATGTTTTATGCCCATTTTTCCTTTACAGTATTTCTCTTTTTCCTTCTGCAAGTGTGACATGTTTGTCTAGCTATTGGAGGTTGTGATTTAGCACTGCTAAGAATGATGACTCTGCCAGAGGGGCTGGCAGGGCACTGTCTCACTGTCATACTCTACTCCAACCGTGGGGGGAGGGAGGAAGGCGGGATTGAGTAATAAAGGAGGGAAAAAAAGGGAGAGAGAGAGAGAGACCATAGTAAAGTCCGTGAGCGAGAGTGTGATTTGAGGGAAGGAGAAACCACCGTCTTTTATGGAGACCAATCCTCCAAGCCTCGCTGCCTAGGCCAACTTTAAAGGATATATTGGACAGTTACACTACCCCACCCCCACGCTTCCAACCGCTCTCTTTTCTCAGCTCTTTTTTAATGCTCCCCCCACTTTTTGGTTTCCAACAAGGCAAGCCTTTAGCCGAACTCTAGAGAGGTGTAAAAGTAATACCATGTCAACAAGTGCCTTTTACTCTAACCCATTTTTTGCAGACAAGCACCCCCACCCACACACACACACACACACACACACACACATACTGTACACACACACAAGTTATAACAAATAAAAATGGGGTCGATCATTTGTGAAATAGACTTTAAAATACTCTTTCACAGAATGATTTCTGAAAACTCAGAAAAGCCAAATGTGTCCGGACAAAGAGTTCAGAATATAAAGGAGGACTTGTCCTCCACAATCTGTTTGGGAAACTAATGAGCTCTTTATGATGATAAATTAAGTCATATGCAAGTCTTATGATCGCTCCTAACCTCAAGACAAAGTTTCATCGGGACTGGGAAGATAATCAAAATTATGTTAAAAAGGAGTCTGTGTAATTATTCCCTTGACATGTAACGGGTAAACGGTGGGGGAGGAGAAATCTGAGAGGTAAGATTGACCCCAGTTGCTCTTTTCAGAACTTTGTCTACCAGTTCGCTGTGCACGAAGGGAGCTTTCTGTTCCTACTGCAGCTAGAGAATGAAAAGGAAGAGTGGAGAGAGCAAGAAATAGCATGCAAAAACACAGAATGGAAAGAGGAGGGAGGGGGTAAAGTAAGACAGAGCGGGAGGGAGAGAGAGAGTGATGTAGCTCTACCCAGTTGCCTGGGGAGAAAACTGCTCTGCTGCTGACTCAGGACTCTCTTTGTTTGACAATGCTCCCCTGCTCTTACTCGCACTCTGAAAGTTACCATTTCCCCCCTCAAACACTCAGTCATCATCTTTTCTAATGTGCACATGCTCTTTTTTTATGTCAGAACTCTGCCAATATGTTCACTTTTCAACTTTTCACCTATTGCAACTCTCCCTTGGCTGCTTTTCTGACACTTTTCTGCATGTGTGTATGTGTGTGTCTTCTGTCTAAACCTTACTGGACTAAACATATTTTTCTGTTGTGATAAAAACAGATAAAAGATGTGCACTCTAAGAAACTATTTGCTTTTCAATGTAATGCTAACTGTAGTTCATGATCACAACAAAATGTTTCCAGGAGTGGCAATATTCAGATGCCAAACGGGAAGAAGAACCCAGCTTGACAATCATTTAGATAGGGGAAAAAGTGAACTGTGACTATTATGAAAAGTTTAAAAGGTGTTTCAAAGAGGATTGGTGTGGCTAGAAAAAGGCCATGTGCCACTGCAAAAATTAATCAAGCGCTACAATATACACACATTGGGAGAAAGTATCTTTCAGTTTCAGAGATAGAAGAAAAATCCTACAGTGAAACAAACAAAAGTTCTGGTGATTCCAGCTAAATGTGGACTGGTTCCAAAAGTAATAATGCTGAGCAAAGCCCAAAGGGGGAACCCTGGACTCACCCAGAAAAAGGGGAGGTTTTGAGGCCCAGGGGAAAAGCACTAAAAGTAATGCAGCCAAGAAGGGGAACACTGATAAGCTCAGCAAACCCAAAGGGAGGAGGGTTGAGCTGCAGAAGAAGAAAAAGATAAGCAGGGATTTAAACTTATCTTCAAAATGACCCCATATTATCATGAAGAAAAAAAACACACTCTTATATACAACGAGGCAGTTAGGAAGAAAATAGTGAAGCTCAGTAACCAACAGAAGTTCAGACAGAACAGCAGTTTTAGATGAGTCCATTGGTATGAAGTTAATGAGGAAACGGAAAAAAATCAATTTGGTCAAAATAGATTTTAGCTAAAAAAAATAAATAATAATTTTAATGAAAAAAAGATGATTGGTCATTTACTGTTGTGACTGAAACTAAGTCACTTTCCTTACTTAATTTTGAGCAGATACAACTTGAACTCAAACCTTCATCTGGGTGACAGCACATTTCACATTTTAGAGGAAATACTGTACATGTCCACACCTAGGATGAAGCCAGAGAACTACGGGCCTCACTGAGGCTAATTTTAAAACCCACTAATTGAATAAGTTGTGGTTTTGGCCAAATCCAATTTCACCTCATCCCTTTATGTTTTAGTTATATTTTTACATTTTGAGGGTTTATAAAAGCATATATGTTGTTACATTAATCACATCAAGTGAAAGGGCAGGGATTTCTAGCCTTAAAAACCCTACATTTTCTGCTTTTGAACACAGACAAGACTGAGGTTTTAGTTTTTGGACCTGAATATCTTAATAATACATTTTTCAGTCTTTCGCCCTCTTTGGATGACATTGATCTGGCCTCTAATGTTAAAAAATATTGGTGTTATTTTCAATCAGAACGTCTTTTATCCCTCATTAAAAACTTTACTAGAACCGCCTTCTTCCTCCTGCATAATATCACTAAAATTAGAAACAGCTCTTCTAAAAATGATGCAGGAAGACTGGTTCATGCAATTGTAACATCTAGACTGGACTATTGAAATGGTTTGTTATCTTGGTGTCCAAATACTTCTTTATAAAGCCTTCAGTTAATCTAAAATGCTGCTGCCAGATTCTTAACTGGAGTTAGTAGGAGAGATCATATCTCTCCAGTTTTAGCTTCTCTCCGTTGGCTCCCTGTCAAGTCCAGAATTGAATTCAAAATATTACTTCTAACCTACAAAGCTCTCAACAACCTAGCTCCATCTTGTATTTGAGATCTTATTGTTCCATATTTTCCTAACAGAGCACTTTGCTCTCAGACTGCAGGTTTACTTGTGGTTCGTAGTTTTCAAAAGCAGAATGGGAGGAAGATCTTTCAGTTATTAGGCTCCTCTCTTGTATAAACAACTTCCAGTTTCTGTCTGTGAGGCTGACACATTGTCCAGTTTTAAGACTGGGCTTAAGACTTCCTTTTTGATAAATCCTATAGTTAGGCTTGACTTGTTATGCTGCCTTAAGCTTAGACTACTGGAGGACAAATTGACCTAATTTCCTTAAATTATTTGCTAAAATTTTACAGTTCCATTTCGTGTAAGCTCCGCCCTTTAAAGCTACACCTATTGGGTTTATCCCTTGTGCTTCGTGCCAACACTGATGACTTCTAGTCCACGCCCACCTGCTGTGGGCCCCCCCTCGGTCCGCTATACAGGTGGTCCCCGATTTACGAGCGCTCTTACTTACGAGGTTCCGGATTTACAAGGTTATCATATTTAATCAAAATATGAAAAAATAAATAATAATAATAATAATACAGTAATTTGTGTTTAAATGTTCTTAATTTCATGTGTAAAGCACTTTGTTGCAGCTGTGTTGTTTATAAATAAAGTATTATTATTATAATTACAGTACAGTGCATAATTGTTCATTTTTAAGCCGATTTACAAAGTTTTGCAGCAGTTTACGACAGTTTCCGCCAGTTTTCGACAGTCAGTCAGTTTTCGGCAGTGCCCACGAGTGAGTCATCCGACAGCTGGCTTTGTGCGATCAGAGGTTCCTGGAGCTTGCCTCGATGTCGGACTAGAAGCCGAAGATATCGGGGGACACCAAGCTTAACTTGGAGAAACAAAGCCGACAGCCTTTTGGAGGTGCAGCTAAACCGGACTGCCCGGAGATGTCTCAGGCCTGGAGCAGCAGCCCATCCGCGCCACGTTAAGTTGCGGACTGGATTAGCAATGAGCTAAAATTAGCCTCGTAGCTGCACCCTCGTAGCTCTATCCGACAGCTGGCTTTGTGCGATCAGAGGTTCCTGGAGCTTGCCTCAATGTCGGACTGGAAGCCGAAGATATCGGGGGACACCCAGCTAACTTGGAGAAACAAAGCCGACAGCCTTTTTGGATGGGCTAAGCTAACAGGTGCAGCTAATGCCCAACAGCAACCACAGAGTTGGAGGGGCTAGGCTAACAGGTGCAACTAATGGCGGCGCACGCAGACGGCTTTCGGTAAGTTATTAAAACTTTTTCTGGCTCCAAATGTATGAAGTTAGCATACTAACAGTCCTTCCTGTAAAGGGTTTGGACTGCGTGGTGCTACAGAAAGCTGGGGAGCTCTGACGTAATGCAGCAGAGCGGAGGCAAACAGCTGCAGCTCAAAGTAAGAAATTATTTTTTTATATTTTTTATAAATGTTTTAAAGTGTTTTAAAGTGTTAGGATAGTTGAAATGCTTGGTAACTGTTCATTACCGCACATGTACGTGTTCAGTGGCGGCTCGTGTGGTATATATACCTATATACAGGTAGTCCCCGATTTACGAGATTTTCATCTTACGAGATAGTCGGAGAAACGGAACTCGCTCGTAAGTCGGGGACCACTTGTAATAGCGCCCTTGGACCGTGGTCCTGCTCCCACTTTTTCTTCAGCGTTCGACACACAAGATCATCATCTACTATCTTCAAACATGTCTTTCAGACAGTCTTTCAAAACCTGCCCAGGATGCGAGTCAGGTTTCATCCTGGCATGGGACCTGCATCCTCTATGCGAGGGATGCCTCGGAGCTGCGCATGCTCACCAGGCCATGGACCAGCACCCCTCCTGCCCGGACTGCTCACGCCTGACGGAGGAAGAAAAGCGGCGCCGGTTCAATCTCTTCTCCCACGTGGATATAGAGGCTAAACCGAGGGAAGACGTGGCACCCAGCGCGTGGTTCGAGGAATTGGTGCAGTACACGTCTTCGGGGGTAGCTAGCGGAGACGGACCGTCCTCCTCTGGAGGTTTGGAACCGGCCTCACCTTTCCTTTGCCTTATGGAAAATGCTAGCCGTCGCGTCCCGCCATGTCCTCTGGAATGCGCAGGACTGACTTTACCTCTCACTGAGGGAATCGCCAGCTTCTGTAACCGAGGATCAGACCGCCAGGGTCCTCGCCCTCGGCCACCACCCATCCCACATTGCACCCGACCCCTTTGGCCCCTCCCATAGGTGGTGAGCCCATTGGAAGGATGACCCACGTCTCCTCTTCGGGCTGTGCCCTGCTGAGCTCCATGGGTAAAAGCCCGGCCACCAGGCGCTCGCCACCATGCCCCACCTCCGGGCCTGGCTCCAGAGTAGGGCCCTGGTGACCCACGTCCGGGTGAGGGAACATTGATTCCATTAGTGTTACTCATCATAAGGGGTGTTTGGGCTACACTTTGTCTGGTCCCTCACCTAGGACCTGTCTGCCTTGGGTGACCCTACTAGGGGCATGAAGCCCCTGATAGCATAGCTCCTAGGATCTGGAGGGTGTGGTTGGGAGGAACGGCCCCCCTGATCTGAACCCAAGTGGTGTTCTGTTATTGGACTTCTGTGCTCGTCATGGATTGTCCATAACGAACACCATGTTCAGGCATAAGGGTGTATAGGGCTGGGCGATATGGAAAAAATCATGTATCACGATATGGACTTTTTTATATCACGATAACGATATATATCACGATATAAAAAAAAAAACTTTGGTCCAAATTTTTCAAGTACACACAAACACATTGTGTTGTATACATCACGATGTGTGTGTGTGTGTGTACAGGAAAAATTTGGACCAAAGTTTTTATTTTATTTTTTATTTTATTTTACTACAGATACAGTTACAATTATAAGAATGTGAACAAAAAGAACAAGGAAATTTGGACCAAAGTAGAAACTTTGGTCCAACTTTGGTCCAAATTTTTCCTGCAGGTGGCGGTAAAACAACGGCTGCTAATAAAACCCACGAAGAAGAAATCCGCTCTGACTGGAATCTGGAGTAAACAAGGCAAAGAAACAGAAAAGAGAAAACGTTGCGTTTGATTCCGGTTCTGTTGTGTCTCTGGTCTGTTTTGTATTGGTTAACTGGACCCGAGTTCGGACTCGGTTGGACTTCGTGTCCTCTGGACCCATTTTGTCTCCGAGTTTCAGCGGAGCGAAATAATGGAAGCTAACAAGGTGAGCTTCCCCCTCTTTTTGGTAAAAGTTCTTCCTCGGGCTGCTTGTGCAGCTGTTTCTCCATGTTGTGACACCGGCTTCATGCCGGCTGCGTCTCTGTTGAACTCGAGTTTAACAACGTAAAGCATGTGTCGCAAACCCGCGCGTGCGTCAAACATAAAGCAGCGCCGTCATCTCGCAAAACCACAATATGAAGCTTATTTGCGACCGTTATTTTTTTATTCTTATTTATCACGATAGAGATGATAGAAGGAAAGTAGCATGATAGACACGTTTCTATCGTCCCCACGATATATATCGTCATATCGCACAGCCCATAAGGGTGTACATATGTGCTCTTGGCACCAGGACACCCTAGGTCGCAGTTCGATGATCGACTTTGTTGTCGTCTCATCTGATCTGCGGCCGCATGTCCTGGACACTCGGGTGAAGAGAGGGGCGGAGCTGTCAACTGACCACTACCTGGTGGTGAGTTGGCTCCGATGGTGGGGGAGGATGCCGGTCAGACCTGGCAGACCCAAACGTATTGTGAGGGTCTGCTGGGAACGTCTGGCAGAGTCTCCCGTAAGGCGGAGCTTTAACTCCCACCTCCGGGAGAGCTTTGAACACGTTCCGAGGGAGGCGGGGGACATTGAGTCCGAGTGGGCCATGTTCCGCGCCTCTATTGTCGAGGTAGCTTATCAGAGTTGTGGCCGCAAGGTTGTTGGTGCCTGTCGTGGTGGCAACCCTCGAACCCGGTGGTGGACACCGGCAGTGAGGGATGCTGTCAGGCTGAAGAAGGAGTCCTATTGGGCCTTTTTGGCCTGTGGGACCCCGGAAGCAGCAGATAGGTACCGGCAGTCCAAGCGGCATGCGGCTCGGGTGGTTGCTGAGGCAAAAACTCGGGCGTGGGAGGAGTTCGGAGAGGCCATGGAGAATGACTTCCGTACGGCTTCGAGGCGATTCTGGTCCACCATCCGGCGTCTCAGGGGGGGAAAGCGGTACGCGACCAACACCATTTATGGTGGGGATGGCGTGCTGTTGACCTCAACTCGGGATGTTGTGAGTCGGTGGGCGGAATACTTCGAAGACCTCCTCAATCCTACTGGCACGTCTTCCACTGAGGAAGCGGAGCCTGGGGACTTTGGGTCGGGCTCTCCAATCTCTGGAGCTGAGGTCACCGAGGTGGTTAAAAAGCTCCGCGGTGGCAGGGCTCCGGGGGTGGATGAGATTCGCCCTGAGTTCCTTAGGGCTCTGGATGTTGTGGGGTTGTGTTGGCTTACGCGACTCTGCAATATCGCGTGGACATCGGGGGCAGTTCCCTTGGATTGGCAGACTGGGGTGGTGGTTCCCCTATTCAAAAAGGGGGACCGTAGGGTGTGTTCCAACTATAGGGGGATCACACTCTTATGCCCCTTTTCCACTTGGTGGCGCGGGTCGATTGTGACGTCATATTTGCGTGCCAAGCGCGCGTTGGACAGCATTTCCACCTCACATGTGCGCCGCACCGCACCAACATTCCAGACCCATCTCAGAGCAGGGTCCAGGCTGGCTGGAAGCGAGCGAGCCGTGGGGGAGTGAGCGGTGGGGAGGAGGGGGACTTCCAGCCCAGCCTCCTGCCACGGAGTTTCAGGAAGTGGCTGCTGCTGCGAGGGAACAAACACGGAAGGACTTTACAAGATTAACACGGTAAAAACAATTATTTGTATTTAAAACTATAGCAAAGATGTGTCTTAAGCTGAACTATTCCTTAATAAATGCACGTAGTGGTCAAAACGGCAGGATTAAAAAAAGTAGTTTCGCCATGTGCGCATGTGAGCCGGCTTTATTTCTATCGATCGGCGTTCTTTCTTTTAATGTAGCTAAATAAAAGCTTAAAAAATATATATGTCATAGCTGGCTTTATACCACGAGGGTTCCTCAGGTGAACAAGTCCTTAATAATGTCACGTTGTGGTCAAATCTGCTGGATTTAAATAGATTTGTTTTGACTTCTTCCAAACCTATCACATGTGCTACGAAAATAAATCGTAAAAAATCGAATTTTAATTCAAATAACTCCAACAGCTTACAGTATGCACATAAACATGTTGTGATTACACTGTGTTGGTTTGAAAAATATCTGCTTTGTGGTTTCTGAGGTATAAGATATGTGTTAAATACTAGTAGAAAAAAATAAGCTAGGTCGACACACTTATGTCTATTAAAAATCGAATTTTAATTCAAATAACTCCAACAGCTTACAGTGTGAACATAAACATGTTGTGATTACACTGTGTTGGTTTGAAAAATATCTGCTTTGTGGTTTCTGATATATTTGATATATGTATATATATCTTACATATATCTTATAAAATATATCTACATATAAAACTGTTTCTAGACTGAATTACCGGTAACCATGTTTTTCTTTTTTTACAGTTAAAAGGAAGAAGTCAACACCAGAATTGATCAACTTTTGTCTTCTGGAGGAAGCACATGAAACAACGAGAAAAAAATCATTTAGGTGCAGTATTTATTTTTGTGCTTAGTTTTCATAATAAACTTTTTTTTCTTAAGTGGTGTCATTGAACAATAATTTCCTAAACATATTTTACAATGTTAAGTGTGTACAGTATAGTGTTTGTTTAAAAACATACTGGAAGTTAATTTTCCATTTGCATTTACCCTTTAAAGAATCATAAGAAAAAAGATTATTAGATTTGAACAGCCATCCATCCATCCATCCTTCCTGATGTCGTGTCATGGGTAGTGCAGCTTTTCCAAGGATGCACAGATGTCAACATCAACCCATCCATCCATCCATCCTTCCTGATGTCGGGTCGTGGTGCAGCAGCTTTTGCCAGGATGCACAGATGTCAACATGAACCCATCCATCCATCCTTCCTGATGTCGGGTCGTGGTGCAGCAGCTTTTCCAAGGATGCACAGACGTCATCATGAACCCCGATGAAGCTGTTCTTGGATGCCCAAACGAGTTTCCTGATCAACAAACATTTAATTATTAATACTTTGTTTTTACGTTTAAAGAAACATGCTTTTAATGTTTATGGGACAGTTTAAACCAAATTATCCATTTGCATTTGACTTTGAATTATCCCTGACAAAATATTACAGTTTAAATTTAATGAAATACAAACATTTAATATTACAGGGCCAATTGAAACCTAATTAATTCCTAATCTGTACCTTACTGTAAAAATAGTTTAACTGATTACAGGGCAGTGCAATCAATGTGTTAAGCAATCTTAACAGGAACCTTGTACATATATGAGAATAATCTTTATTATAAAGAAAGAAAATGGAAAACACAGGGGTTTAAAACAAGCTGAAAAGGCAATAAAAGTAAGATCAGAGCATTAAATAGCTCAAGGGACATTACCGCCAACAGGTGGTGAGACAAGGTCCTGCAGGGTGTTCTTCTTCTAATGTTTAGTGGTGGCTAGTAAATAGCTTGAGGTAACACTACCGCCACCACGTGGTAGGACGAGTGAGATTCTACACCCCGCCCACAGAAGGGTTGCAGTAGTGAATGGAAACAAAACCTACATGTGAGCCGAGCCGAACTGAACCAGACCGGACCAGACTGAGCCGCTCTGGGCCGGTAAGTGGAAAAGGGGCATTAAGCCTCCCTGGTAAGGTCTATTCAGGGGTTCTGGAGAGGAGGGTCCGTCGGATAGTCGAACCTCGGATTCAGGAGGAGCAGTGTGGTTTTCGTGCTGGTCGTGGAACACTGGACCAGCTCTACACCCTCAGCAGGGTCCTGGAGGGCGCGTGGGAGTTTGCCCAACCAGTTTACATGTGCTTTGTGGACTTGGAAAAGGCATTCGACCGCGTCCCTCGGGGGGTTCTGTGGGGGGTACTCCGGGAGTATGGGGTACCAGGCCCATTGATATGGGCTGTTAGGTCCCTGTACGACCGGTGTCAGAGCTTGGTCCGCATTGCCGGCAGTAAGTCAGGCTCGTTTCCAGTGAGAGTTGGACTCCGCCAAGGTTGCCCTTTGTCACCGATTCTGTTCATAACTTTTATGGACAGAATTTCTAGGCGCAGCCAAGGTGTTGAGAGGATCCGTTTTGGTGGCCTTAGAATCGCTTCTCTGTTTTTTGCAGATGATGTGGTCCTGTTGGCTTCATCAGATCGTGATCTACAGCTTTCGCTGGAGCGGTTTGCAGCCGAGTGTGATGCGGCCGGGATGAGGATCAGTTCCTCCAAATCCGAGGCCATGGTCTTGAGCCGGAAAAGGGTAGCATGCCCTCTCCGGGTCGGGGATGAGGTCCTGCCCCAAGTGGAGGAGTTTAAGTATCTCGGGGTCTTGTTCACGAATGAGGGAAAACTGGAGCGTGAGATCGATAGGCGGATAGGTGCAGCATCCGCAGTGAAGCGGGCTCTGTACCGGTCTGTCGTGGTGAAGAGAGAGCTGAGTCGAAAGGCAAAGCTCTCAATTTACCGATCGATCTACGTTCCCACCCTCATCTATGGTCATGAGCTTTGGGTTGTGACCGAAAGAACGAGATCTCGGATACAAGCGGCTGAAATGAGTTTTCTCCGCAGGGTGGCTGGACTCTCCCTTAGAGATAGGGTGAGAAGCTCAGTCATCCGGGAGGGACTCGGAGTAGAGCCGCTGCTTCTCCACATCGAGAGGAGCCAGTTGAGGTGGCTCGGGCATCTGGTTAGGATGCCTCCTGGACGCCTCCCTGGTGAGGTGTTCCGGGCATGTCCCACCGGGAGGAGACCCAGAGGAAGACCCAGGACACGCTGGAGGGACTATGTTTCTCGGCTGGCCTGGGAACGCCTTGGGATTCCCCCAGAGGAGCTGCTCCAAGTGGCTGGGGAGAGGGAAGTCTGGGCCTCCCTACTTAGGCTGCTACCCCCGCGACCCGACCCCGGATAAGCGGAAGAAAATGGATGGATGGATGGATTTGTAACAGAGGTGGAGAGGGGGATGTCTTGACCAGAGAAGGAGATTGTTGTTAAAGTTGATGTTTGTATCTGGTGAGGGGTGCCAATCATTATGGCCTCAGTCTTGGAGCAGTTTAATTGAAGAAAGTTCTGATTCATCCATGCCCTTATTTCCTCCAGGCAGGTAGAGAGGGCAGTGAGTGAAGATGGAGATGGGGATGATGAGGATGCTCCAGTCCTGATGTAAAGCTGTGTATCGTCGGCATAGCAGTGAAAAGAAATGTTGAACTGATTAATAATTTGACCTAAAGGCAGCATGTAAAGGGAAAACAGCAGGGGCCCCAGAACTGACCCTTGAGGGACACCACAGGAGACACCGACTGTCTGGGAAGTGGCATTGCCAAGACTAACACATTCCAGCCTATTGGAGAGGAAAGATTTGAACCAGTCCAGGACAGTGTCACAGAGACCGACCTCCACATGAAGACGGTGGAGGAGGATACTATGGTCCACAGTGTCGAAAGTTGCAGTGAGGTCAAGGAGGACAAGGATGGCCTCTGTCACCCAGTGGGAGAGGCGCTGTTTTGACAGAGCTCTGCCTGCTACCGGTTTAGCAAAGCATATGAACAACTGGTTTGTTTTGCGCCAACTGCTGGTTCTCTCCATATAAGTGCGCAAGGCCCGTACAGGGCAGAGCGCCTTTAAACGCCTCTGTTCTACACTCAGGACAGGAGGAGGAGGAAATGCAGACAGTTCAAAGCCTAAACTTTTGTAATTTAAAGTTGGGACTTTTGGCACATATGCAGGGTTTGGACGCAGGGTGACCTTTGACCCATCCTGAGCAAACTGGGTGCACAGGTGATGGACTGACAGTGCATGCAGGTCACCCACACGCTTAGCTGAGCACAGAGCTAAGAGCAATGTGGTCTTGTAGGACAGCAGGTCAATCTTAATACTCTGTAGTGGCTCGAAAAGAGGCTCACAGAGGGCGTCCAGCATGAGTGACAGGTCATACTGTGGGGCTGAAACTCTGCTTGGAGGCCTTTTTCTCAGTACGCCCTTCATGAACCGGATCTTGAGAAGGTGGGCACCGGGTGATCTGCCTCCCCATCCTTCATGGCACGCTGAAATAGCGGATAAAAAAGACCTTAATAGTGGAAAAGGAGCGGCCCTTTTCCAGCAGATCCTGCACGAAGGTGAGAAGCTGGGCTAAATTACAGGAATATGGAGTAATATTCCTTTCTAGACACCAGATCTCAAAAACACGGCATTTACGTGCATAGTGTTTTTGTTGACTCTGCACAAGCACCTTGTATTGTGTTTATCACGTTACTGGGTAGGCCAGAGGCTAGCAGCTGGTCCCTCTCAGGGGCCAGGCCCATAGTGCCCAGAGTCCCGGGCGAAGGTGCCACACCTGCCCGTGGGCCTGGGTCAGGAGGTCTCTGTGTGCAGGCAGCTGCCATGGTGTTCCTGCTAAAAGTGAAATCACTTCTGCAAATCAGGCCTGCTTTGGCCACCTTGGGGCCATCAGAATCAACGAGAGGGCCCCCTGTGCACACGCTCCGGTGTCGCTTGAATCAAAGTGACAAGTGGGAACGCGTAATACAGCTTTGACGTTGGCCAATCGTGCGCAAACGTGTCGAGCCCCAGGGGTGCGCATGCGTCCCGTATTGAATGGAAAATAGCAAGGTGGGCGTTGTCCTTGCACGCGAAGATATCGGAGTCTGCTTTCCTGTATCGTGTCCATGACTGGTTCACAATGCGTAGGTGAAGACGCCATTCTGCTGAGAGGGACGCTCCTCTTGAAAGAGCGTCTGCCCCGTAGTTCAGCTCCCCCAGCAGGTGTGTTGCTTTGAGTGACAGCACTCGTGAGCTGCACCATTTGAGAAGCTTCTGGGTCAGCAGCAGGAGGGGGGGATCGTGTCCCCCTCTCTCTGTTGACGTACGCGATCACGCACTTGTTGTCCGATCTTATCAAAACATGTTGACATGTGATCAGACCCTTCCTATAATAATAATAATAATGTCTTTTCCTGTCATCTGCGTATGTTTCCCATACACAGACAAAATTCGTCTCTGCATTTAACCCAACCACCTACCAGGTGGTGCAGTGAGCAGCCCAAAAGTGCCGGGGGAGCTGGAGAAATAGATGGAAGTGTTTGAGGGAACAGGAACATAGCTTTCAGCTCCAGCTGATTGATGTGGAGCTGAGCCTCCTGTGGAGACCACACACCTCTGGTATGCTGATTCCGGCAAAGACCCCACCACCCAGACTTTGAGGCATCTGTCGTTACAAGGGTCCGAAATAACACTCTTCCCATTGGAACATCCCTGCTGAGAGAAGCAGCGCTTCCCCATGGCTGCAATGCTTTCAGACAGTCTGCGTCGACGGGGGGAAGAGCTGCAGTTGTCTGTGTGTCCAAAGCTGAAAAGGACTCATTTTTAATAAGCCCTGATGAATTGCAACAATTCCTGCTGCAATTAAGCCCAAAAGACACTGGCAGAACCTGAGTGTCACCGTCTCGTCTAGCTGGAAGTGGGCCAAGCAGAGCTGGAGGTCTGATAATCGCTTTTCTGAAAGTCTCACTCTGTAACGAACACAGTTTAGCCTCAATCCCAAGAACACAATGTCCTGGGATGGGATCATCTGACTTTTTTCTGAGTTTATCATGAACCCCATGGATTGTAGGTATGACCTCACATGATCTGTGTGTAACCTTGCTTGCTCCTTGGAGCTCGTCAAGATCAATAAGTCGTCCAGATAATCCATAACTCTGATGCCCTGGCTCCTCATGGGAGCTAAGGCAGCTTCGAGGCATTTTGTAAATACCCTCGGGACGGTCGAGAGGCCGAAAGGTAGGGCTAAATATTCGTACATTGCATTCTCAAATGCAAAACGCAGGAATTTTCTGTGGTTTGGCAAGATGCTCACATGGAAATATGCATCTTTTAAGTCCACAGTGCAGAAGTAGTCCCCCGGACGTACAGAGTGAATCACCTGACGCAACGTTAACATTTTGAACTTAATAATAATAATAAATTCAATTTATACCGCACTTTTCATTAATAAAAATCTCAAAGTGCTTGAACGATCTCAGTCGTCTGTTCAAAAATCTTAAATCCAGGATGGGCCTCAGGACTCCCCTTTTCTTTGGGACCACAAAGCATTTTCTGACTACTCCTTTTTGAAGCAACAAGCGTTTTTCCTCTCTTAGGATGGAGGCGCGAGCGGAGCCAATTGTTGACGTAATCACCCCCGAGAAGAGGGGTGGACGTCTGAAGAATTGTAGTCGGTACCCGTGAACTACGGTACCCATGACCCATTGCGATGGGCTGCACGCTGCCTAGGCTCTCGCGTGAGCAGCGAGCCTGGAGGGCATGTTCACTCAGGACTTCATTTGAGTCAAGAGAGGTGGGGGTGCTTGAGTGGCCCCCTCCTCTCTGCTCGGATGCGGGCTTGTTTGTCCCCCCGGTGGGGGCGAGGGGTCTGACTGTGACAGATCGCCCCCTGCCCCCCCCGTGAGGGCTCATTGGGCACTTTGGTAAATGGTAAATGGAGCTCATTTAAATAGCGCTTTCCAGCTCCCTATGAGGGGCCCCAATGCGCTTTACAATACCAACCATCCACCCATTCATACAAACATTCATACACCGGTAGCGGCAGACTGCTATGCAAGGCGCTTTCCAGTCCTACCGGGAGCAACTCGGGGTTAAGTGTCTTGCCCAAGGACACAACGACACATGGTGTGGGGAACCGGGATTCGAACCGCCAACCTTCCGATCAGGGGACGACTGCCATTACCACTACGCCACGGCCGCCCTTTGACAAGTAGAGTCTTATCAGAGGGGGGCTGGCCGGCTGTGTGAGATGGTCCAACGCGCTCTTTATTGACTGTTTGCATTAAATAATGGTGGGGTTTTCCCTTTAATGCTGAGTCGTGACACAGAACATTTTGAACAGTTTGAGACTTTATTGTCATGTGCAAACAACAATTTCTCTTTATTACACAAACATTTGAGAGTTTTTGTGTGTTTAAACGTTCTGAACCAGTTAATCGGGTTTTTTTAAACACAGATACTGGCAGTAAAAGTTTGGCCTTTCTTTTTCCCGATGGGTGAAAGGTACTGTGATGGTGCAGGAACAGCTCTGGATCAGGCTGATTTCTGCTTTCTCTCTCGCACCGCTGACGAAGATCTGGGGTGACCCGTCTGGCGTGGGATGAACCTCTGCTTCGACCAAGCCTGGCCTGTCTGAGAAGTGCGTCCGTGCTGCTCTGAGATAGGTTTTGGCCGTTGTTCGACCTCGAGTGTCGGCCTCTTTTGAGCTGGGCGTCGAGTGAGAGAGTGGTGGCGCTGCTGTGGGCCTCTTTGGCTGCTCGAGTCTCTGGCTTGCGAGAAATTTTTTCTGGGCATGCCTTCACGCAGGGCCTCTTCCTGTTTTCTCCTCTGATCACATCTGCTCTGGATCCTCTCCAGGGCCCCGCCGAACAGGCCTGAAGGCTCTATGGCGTGGTGGAGGAACAAGGAATGCTGACCCTCAGGGAGATCAGTCAAAGTTAGCCATAAATGGCGTTGTGCAATCACCGTTTCAGCCATACACTTCCCTTGGGCGATGGCTGCTGTACCGGTGAGACGGAGGATGAAGTCTGCTGCTCTGCGTACTTCGTCCAATATTTTAGCTGCCTTTTTCTTTGACATGGTCTGCTGCAGCTCTTGTAGCTTCTCGGCCTGATAGGCCTGCAGCATGGAGGCGGTGTTGAGGGCGCGAGCCGCGAGGCCTTGAGCGCGGTAGCTCTTTTCAAGTTGAAGAACTGACATGCGACACGGCTTGCTGGGTAGGCTTGTTATAGATAAACCGATTCGACCGGATATCCGGTTTGACAAGCTAGCGATGTGGTTGCATCGGTAGCAGCCACGTAAACCGACAGCAACCAGCCACAAATTCAGAGATGAACCGGTTGAAGAGACACGGACCGGGTATCGCGAGACTTGCTGGGTTTACAATGCGTTTCTAAAACAACGCGAGAGTTGGAAATGCCCGCGAAGCTATTCTCACGCATGCGCCGTAGCTCACCAAGATGACGAACATGGATGTAAATAGTAGCCGCGCTAGCGAGTCACCGCGAAAGATTTTCAATACATCAGCCAGACAAAACTCTAAAGTGTGGAACGTTTTCGGGTTTTACTAGAAGGACGGAAAACTTGACAAAAGCCACGCTATTTGTAAGCTATGCAGAGCACCTCTGAAGTACACTGGTAGCACGACAAACCTCAACCAACATGCAACGAGGAAACACAGAGAGGAGTACTGCAAACTTCTCAAGCCTCATAACAACGAGCAGGAGCATGTAGCTGCATCACAGAAAGCGACGGTTAACGTTAGCACTAAATTTTACGGGCAACTCAGTGATAGTTCATCACGAGCTACACAGTCCTTGAAGATCTCTTCCACACTGCAGTAGCTCTGGACCCCCGTTTTAAGTCCCTGCCCTTCCTCAGTAGCCATGATTCAGAGAGGACATTCACAAGCCTGTCAGCAGAAGCAACATCCCTGCATCACAAGGTAAATCCCCCAACACACTGTCAAAATACATCTTACAGTGCATTCAGTTACAGTCTGCTGTGTTTTGTTGCTGTCACTAGATTTATTCTGCCTACTGTTTTTTGATTGTTTACACTGCATTTAACCATACTGTACACTAAATGTAATGTCATGTTTTATTTCTAGGTAACGAGGGATTCAGTTCAGAGAGGTCCAGTGCAGAATGATCCATGTCAGACTGAACCTACAAATGGAGATCTGGACGTCTGCATTGATACACCCCAGACCCAAGATGAGCATAAAGGTTTGTGTTTTATAACTTGTGATCAAGAATGAGCTGACTTTGTCTTAATCTTGTGCTGCTGTCATTGTATCAGCATAAAACACATTCACTATAATGAGAGAATCTGCACGCACAGAAAGAGTTAAATAATAATCATGATGATGATGATAATGATACATCTTTTACACATGTTATACACGAGTCCCTACATAAATAAATTCTGAACATCAGATGAAGATTTTTACATAAAATGGTAAAGTCAGTAAAAAAAAAAAACTTCATGGCTAACATAGCCAGTAATATATGGTGCTTGTTTTCTATTTCAGATGATGAACCACCTTGTAAAAAGAAGAAAATGTCAGCGCTGGACGAGCTGTTGGGAGAAGACTTTGAAGTGAGGATGGCAGCTAGATCTGTGAGGGACCAGGCCAGTGAAGAAGTCAAGAGGTACAGAGAGCGTGAGGTACAGAGAGCATGTTTTTATATTAATCCGTGCCCACCTGCTCACACAAACTCATGTTCGTGCTGCTGTTGTTAGGTGTACTGTTCTTGCATTATGTTTTGTATTATTAAGTTCAAGTTCAAGTGTTTATTTGTCATATGCAGGTTAACACAGGGTTAACTTAGTACAATGAAATGCTCAGGATGAGAAAAAACGATTTTGACTTGCTAAAAAACAAACAACAAGCAAACAGGAAATACTAAAGCATGCAATAAGGGTACAAAATAAACTACCAAAAAGTGAAACAGTAATTATAATATTTACAAAGTTTCTGAAGAGAAAAATAGTAAACAACATGGTAGAATTTTAACGGTGAAGCAGGATGAATTTGTGTGAATAACTATTTCAAGGTAGTAATGAAATATAAGCTAAAATGCACATGATCTATATTGCACATAACTACCAAACTACAGGTTGTGTGACAGGTTATTTGCACAACAGGTTATTGCACACACAGGAGTTTTGTGCTTAGCTTATTCCTGGGTTTTTTTTCCTAGTGATTTTTATTTTATTACATGCTGCTGTAACCATTTGTGCCTTTTATATTTTTTCTGTATTTTCTGTAGGAAATTTTCTTTTAGCTGGTCTTTTTAGGTCCATGTTTAAAAATAAACACATTTAACATGTGATTATTTTGTTTGGCTTTTTACTTTATTTTTACCAGTGCTTTACAGCACCCTTTTAGATATGATATATGTGGACTTTTACAAATTTAAAAATGCTCTAAGAATGTCACATTGATAGAAATGGTCCTTTTTCTTTCATAATGAAATATTTGTCTACCGGTACATCAACAAATGTTAAAACATAGAATTATTTGAAGTTTAATCGAATTGAATCGAACCGAATCGCTTTTACACCGCATCGAATCGAATCGTTCCGTTTTTAAATAAATCGTTTTTGAATCGAATCCTTTGTATCTAGATGTGAATCGAATCGTCTGTCCCACAGAGATGTACAACCCTATTGCTGGGTAGCGTGGGCTTTGAGCTTGACGTCTTTGGGGCCAAGTGTGCGGCCAAAGTCTCGTCCATCTGTGGGATGTGGGCCAGGCCTGCTGACTCCATGCCCTCGATGTCGACGAACTGGGAAAGTGGCAGTGTCAAGGGCGCTCTCGGTTCTGTCCATGAGCGCGTTAGCTCTGTTAGAAAGTCTGGGAAGACAGGCATCCTGTGTCTCACAGTGGCCTGTTGCTTGGCAAAAAAGTAGTTCCCCGCCAACCTCGTTAACTGTTGTCCAGGTGGGGGTTCTGGCCAAGTTACCTTCAGCACCTCTGCAGCTCTGTGGCACAGCTCGAACAAAGCAGGAGTGGACCCATCCGACTCCGCTTATGCAGCCGTGGTTCCCTGGGAGAAGTCTTCTGCATCTCCCTCCTCCTCGTTGTCCGCCTCGTCGTCCGTTATCTCACCGGAGGCCGTCAGCGACAGCTCGTCGGCTTGCATCATGTCCCTCGTGTCGAAGTCGATCCATGTGTCCCCGTCGGGGCTCTGAAGATCCATTCTGTCACCCCAGCTTAGTGCTCCGTTGTCCTCCATCTCGTCCACCTCCAGCTCCGCTGTAGGCGTGAGAGTCTCTGAGAGGAGCGGGTCCCTTACCGCGGTGGAACTGCCCATGGCCTTGGCCACGAAGTCTACGCGTCTCAGTCGAATTGTCTCGCGCAGCTGGCTGCAGTGAGAGCACGACTCAGGGGAATCCAAAGCTGTCTTGGCATGGACCATTCCCAAGCAATTCGGGCAGGTGTCGTGTGTGTCCGACGATGAAATGAAGTAGCCACATTTGCTAGGGCAAGGCCGGGAACCAGGGCTTGCTGGTCTGCTGCCGGCCTTGTTGGGAGTTCTTTGATTTCCTATTGCCTTTCTCAGGAGCCATTGTCGAGAAAAGGCGTCGAGTGGAAGCCAGTTAAGAGAAAGCTAAACAGGGTTCGTCGAGTGGAAGCCAGTTAGCGCGAGCTAAACAGGGTTAGAAGAATTCTTCTCGCTGTGCTGTTCGTGTGGGCTAGCCGTTAGTTCCGTTAGCTAACAGGTAGGCACGTGGCGCAGTTAGCGTCCTACTAAACTGGGCGACGAAACAGCAGAGATGTACGTCTAGCCGATGCTACAAACGTCGTCGACACTTAGTTAGCGTCCGCTAAACGAAGTGCTCGCAGGGAATTCTTCAGTGACGCCCTCGGTGGGGAGCACGCTCACCTCCTGGTCGGGCGGTTCAGTCACTCGAGACGGTGTCCTGCAATGTTCAGGTGTGAAGCGAGGTGAAGGGCAAAAAGAGACCGAACGTGATGCGTCACCGTCTCTTATACCAGGGGGGTGGGGCCCCCTGGTGACGTTGACGCTCACTTGCCTTAAAAGGTGTGATAGTATTACTTCAGGTGAACCGCGCGGGGGCACAATTCCCATGTCATATGTTGCACCGCAGTGAACTGACTGATAAGGGAACCAACGTTTTCATTTGATACTATTTCTATCTTATGTGATTCTTGACCTGCCATTGTGTATCTGTTCCTACCAAACCCAGCCAGTCGAAGCATATGGCCGCTTGTCCTGAGCCTGGCTCTGCAAAAGGTTTCTTCATCATGAGGGAGTTTTTCCTTTCCACTGTTGCCTTCATGCTTGCTCAAGATGAGAGTTCTGTGATGAAGTTAGACTCAAAGCAGTCTGCTCCTCAGATAAATAGTGTTACATTATTATTTTTATATGAATGTTTCTGTTAACTCATTATTTTATATACAAATGTTTCTGTTCAGTGCCCTGAAATGACTTCTGTTGTGACTTGGCACTATATAAATAAACTGAACTGAATATTTTCCGATACACACTGTGAAATGAAGGGGTATGAGGTGCACTTTTAAATAACTCTCCCAATGAATGCATTTTCTCAATTAAACATATATTTACTAGTAGAAGACAACATTGAAATGTTTAGCAGAAGTTAGTACAATACATTACTTTTGGTGTTAAATAAAAACAAAACAATATTCATTTTCCCTGATAAAATTGTTTTATTGCCTAAAAAATAAAAAAAGTTTAGTTTTGAAGTGAAATGATGTACAGTATTTGGTTTTGTATTGTTGTCATTTGTCCACAACTAAGATAATGATGAAAATAGCAACATATTTCTTAATTAAGAAATGATTGCTTTTGAATTTTGATCTATTATGCTCTGCATTATTGTTCTGTATTATTGGCAATTGATTTGGATCATTGGTCCAATTCCTCACATTCACGTGAAAGTTGCTAAATACTGTAACCTCAATTTCGGTCAGTATCATCGTTCATCAGCCGACTCAAGTGTACAGTATATACATATTTTAATTTATGTCACATTGCATTTTTCCACAGTTTCTGCTAAATCAGACTCAGTAAATAAATATCACAGATAAAACTTGTCTCGATCCATGTGCCTCCTCTAGTATTGCTTTTTGTTTGTCTTCCAGCATGGCCATAACAATTCCTGTGAGCACATATTTAGGACGATAGTCAAAACAGTCTATATGGGCAATTGGGTGTGATGTCCGTTTTCGTAAAATAAGTCAGTGATGATTGACGACAAATGACTTTGTCACTCATGTTGCATTGGAATATCTTAACTGTTACTCCAAGCCATATGAAATTAGGGGTCATGAGGTAGGTGTCGGCATAAGGGTGGAAAAGGGAATTGGCCTAAGAATGATCTGCACATAGGGGTGTAGGAAGAAGAGTGAAACAAAGATATGTAAACTGAACTAGTGGAAGAAGTGCCAGGACCTGAATCATTGTGTGGTTTAGATCAGTCACATTTTCAGGAAGGCTCGAGTCGGAAATAAGAAAACTGATAAAAGAAAAGAGTCATGATGACTAAATTCAACAAGTCAAAGGAAGATTATTCATTTAAATAATGTTCATCTGGCAAATGGAAGCTAATTCATAAAATGGAAGTTGTGCTTTCTTAATTTTATTATGCTTTTTCTGCCTACAGGAAACTTCTAAACATGATTGTACCCTGCAGTACTCCTACCTTATTAAAAAAGTAGAACTTCATGGCTTCGATTATTAGAAGTGTTTAAAAATATATCATATAAGATTTTACAGTGGAGACAAAAAACTGTGTATAAACCAGAAGGGGGAGAAAGAAGCGAGAGGGTGCTTGCCTGGCACAGTAAGTCCTACTTGTTAGCCAGTGACAGTGTCAGGGATCGTGACAGGGTCCAGACGCTAGACACCAGCTGCAGTGGCTCGTAAATAGACTGCTGTCTCGCAGACACATTTACACGGCAATGGCTGCACACACACACACACACACACAGGCATGTGGGCATATGCATACACGACGGTAGGCACACAAACACGCACACTGACTTATTGTGTCTCCTGAGTCTTGTAAAAAGGACAGTGAACTTCTTTGTGTCTTTTGTGTTGTTGGATCGCCTATAAAAAGAAAAAAGTACTCCACAAAGAAGAGTTCCACGTGCAACTAAACTTTGAGGGAAATCATGATTAATAATAATTCAGGAAAATAAAATTATTCAGTTCTGCAAAAATGGGGAACTAACGCCCTTACGTCTGCCCTGGAGAATGAATGAGTAAAAGCAAGTTAGCGTAGAAAAACTGGTCTGGACATGAGGTGAAGGGGTTAAATGAGCAGGACAGATCCTGCTGAGCCAGCAGCAATATGTTAAAGTGCAGGGTTTCATTGTTGCAGATACAGAACAAAACTCCTTTCCATTAGTCACGCTGGTAAGTGAAAACACTGGGTAACCCTTGCTGCACCACTAACTTAAAGCACATGTAATTGGTTAATGCCTTCTGCGCTTCGTGTTTGTTAAAAAAATAAAAAAGGCAGAAAAAATGATATTACAACAATTCTACTCAAGTGGCCAAGTGTGTATGTATTTATGCAACATAATGCAGGAAAGTAGTTTCACACATTGAAAGGTACTCAAGTGGAGTGACCTTTGAGGGATTTTGTGTTTATTTATTTTTGGCTGCTTCTTACGCTCCCCTTCCACCCTATGCTACACAACACTTTATCTGCGGGGCTCAGGGAGGAGGCATCTTTCCTCCAGTCAGAGCTGGGCAGAACCACATTCATTACATTTATCATCACCCTCACTCTTCCTTAACCAAGACTCCACAGCAGCAATGAAACAGTGGAGAAAACAAGCACGTAAACAAACCCGTAAAGGGTGGAGAGGGTGATTTAGGTCATCACATATAAAATAAAGGGGAACCACTGTGGAAACTGAACCCCACTGATTGAAAGGCAGAGGTATGGGTTGGAGTACAACACTTGAGGGTCCAGGAAGGGGTCCAGGTGGAGTCCCTCTTTGTGGAGATGTAATAGGGGTGCTAGGTTGAGATGTCTGTCTTCCTACCAGTCGTGTCATTCGCCTTCTGCAAATCTCATCTGCGCTCAAATCCTCCATCACCACAGCTAAGTTAGCTAGCTATTTCACTTTCAGTTGCTTTAACGTGCCAGCTAGTTCATGCATCGCCCCTTGAAGAGACACATGTCCCCTGCCATCTTTGATTCAAGGGTTCTAGACTGAGATCATCTTATGCTGAGAAACGATGAATTTGTAGTTGTTTTTGGTCAAACCTAGCCTGGTTAACCAGACCCTTGTCCTTCACTTCGCTTCGGACTAGGGTCTGGGACTTCTCCATTGAGAAACGATTCTTGATGGAGGCGTGGCCTCTGCTGATGGCTGCTCCCCCGTGGTCTGCTGAACTTGACTTCAGCTCCGCCTCCTGCTGAATTTTCTCTTGCTGCCGTTGCATATTCTGTGTTTATATGTTAATAAAATAAATAAATAAAACCATGGATCGCTGGTCCAACACACCAGAAGACCAGAAAATCTGATGGGACTCGGGCAGCAACGAACACGAGTTTAATTCTCTCGTGACAACCTGAAGCATCAGCGGAGGGAGAGGAGGAGGAGGGAGCGAGCGATAACTTGACTTTTGGCAAAAAAACAAAAGAAAACTCCAGATAAGGGATTAAGAAGGGGAAATTAATACATTTGTGTCACATATAAAACAGTCCTGCATCGCTTTGCATCGCTTTGAATGAGAACATGCGGCTGCTCGCTGGCTGCGCGCTGGGACAGGTGGGGGCATGGGTTAGGGGCCAAAAACTCCACCTTCTGTTCTCTGATTGGTCCGGTCAAAAATCTACTGGAGAAATCGTTGTCTATGGGAGAAGTCCCAGACTGTGCAGTGAAGGGAAATGAGAATTGAGCGGAGCTGTGCAGGAAGGCGAGGGCCAGGCTAGGTCAAACCTTAAAAACAAAGTAAAATTAAATAAACCCTGGTAAAATGTCTGGTCCTCTCTGCTCAAGCTGCTGCCCCCGCGACTCGACTTCGGAACAAGCGGAAGATAATAGATGGATAGATGGATGGATAAAATAAACCCTTATGCACAACTTCATGCGGGATGTCACATTCAGAGTTATAGCCATTTCTGTGAAGGTTAATGTTGAAAAGCTGTGGTGGCCATTTTGAACAAGGTTCACTTCAAAACATCAAAGTTCATGCATAAGCCAGATTTAAAAAATCCAACAAAGTTAATTCAAGTCACCTTGTTTGTTTGTTTGGTTGGTTGAACAGAACAAGCTAGCTAGCTAGC
>JBBPBX010015495.1:39259-49369 GCA_038048925.1 Garcialebias charrua | reverse complement strand
TGCAGCCCAGTCCGTTGAACAGTTGTGGATAGCGGTCGGGCCAGGAGGTGGCGACTTGCAGGACATGCTGGCCCTTAGCATCCCTCACAGCAAAGCCCAGGGCGAGGAACAAGTCTAGGCCCATAATGTTAGCTCCCTTCCGAGTGATGCAGAACTTGGCGTCAGGCGTAATTTGCTGATCATACTGGACAGGGAGGCGGACCACACCCAGAGTGTCGATGGGAGAGTGACCGTAGCCCAACAGGGGTGTAGTGGCTGCTTCCAGGGGTGTACGGCTGAAAAAACGGTCATATGTGCTTTTATTTAAAATTGACACTTTGGCCCCTGTGTCCACGAGGAGCGGGACGTGAGCTGCGCCCACGCGACATGTGCAGAGCTTGAACGATGGCTGCAGAGTCTGTACAGTGTTAATGGGAACCACAGTAGTGTCCTGGCGAGCTGAAGAGGAGCGGCAGCAGCGTGCAAAATGATTCAGTTTATTGCATTTAAGACAAAGTTTTCCATGGGCAGGACATGACTGGTCTCTAGATGCATGGTTAGTGGAGCCACAGTTACCACAGCTCCTGGCCCCCCTCCTACTGGGCCCCCTGTCCACTCTCTGTACATCCAAGCTGCCACTCGGCCCGTCAGCCCCCTCCACAGCCTCTGTGTGATGAACGGCCGGTGTTGATGACGTCACCGGTTCGTGTGCTGCGCGGCAGAATTTTCGCGCCTCTGTTAGTGCTGTTTCAAGCTGCTTTCCAATAACCAGAGCGCCCGCCAGCGTCATGGAGTCTGGTTCTAATAAAAGTCTCTCCCTCAGTTGGTCACACGACGTCTTTTCTATCAGCTGATCAACTATGAGTCCATCTTCTATCGCCCCAAAGTCACAGAGTCTAGCCAGCTCTCGTAGTGCTGAGACGTAGTTGGCGACAGACTCACCCGGTCGCTGCTTCCTCTGACGAAACTCGAAGCGGTTCATCCGCCGGCTCCGCCCGGAGCTGAAATGAGTCCTCAGTGCAGCTGTAGCCGTGGTGTATTTATTGTCCACTAACGTGAGCGTGGCGAAGAGTCTTTGACCCTCCTGGCCCAGACAATGGCGGAGGAGCGCGCACTTCCTCGCTTCCGCCAGTTCAATGTGTCCCAAAGCCAGCAAGTAGTCCTCGAACGCCGTCAGCCATCTGTCCCACGGGACAGCCGGGTCGCCGGGGACAGGCAGGAAAGGTGGCGGTGGTGGTAACGCGAGTCCGGACATCCTCGTCTGCCAAAATGTAACGTCCGCGGGAACTCAATAACCACACCGTGTCGCTTCGTGCACCAAACTTTACTGAGCTCAAAACCCCCCACACACACACATTTACCCCATGCCGTAAAGCATCTCTTAAAGGCACAGTAACATGTCGTAACAAACAGAGCACACCATTACAGACCCAACAAACACATTAAACACTGTGATTTCTGAACACAACATCTACTTCCTCAGACGGCTGAGACGAGCTGGTCTGGGAAGCTCAGTCCTCACTTCCTTCTACAGGTGTGCAGTGGAGAGCATCCTGTGCTCCAGTATTAACATGTGGTAGAGCCATAATTTCTAACCCGAACCCAGAACTCGGCCCGGACCGACCCAGTTTAGGGCTGGGCCTGGCCATGTGAGTAATGCCTGGGCCAGTCCCAGGCTTTGATGTGGTTTTATGAATCATACAGCACAAATAAAGCTAAATAAGAAATACACAATATAAAATTGTGTAAATCTACTTAGAGGAGGAGGCAGTTACTGAGGAGGAGGAATGCAATAAAATAGAGTGCAGAAGTTAATCAGAAAAGAGAGTAGCGCTGGCGGCGCATTGCACAGCAATTACGCATGGCCGCTGACCAGCTGGTTGAAAGAGGGGAAAAAATGTCCAGATGGTTCACTGCCACTGACCCATCTGAAGCTTAACTGGACTCAGCCACTGCGTCAGCAGATGGGCGTGGCCGACGGACCCAATTTGGATCATCAGCCATGCACGTGGCTGACCATTAATAACATAATAACTATAATATTATAATAATTATAATAATCTGCTGATTCTTGTTAATAAGTAAGACATCTTATATCTTCCTTTCTTTGAAGTATGTTGTCAAATATCATGTCAAACTGATTTGCTTACAAAAGCGGTAAAAGCTTAATTAAAAACGTATTTTGGGGTGGGGGGTGGGGGGTTCAGGCCTGTAATCGCAGTTAATTGGTCATTTCGGGTTTGGTTTGGAAAAAATGATATGGGTTCGGGCGGGGCCGGGCCGCATTTTTTAGGCCTGAATGCAATTCTAATCCGTAATATATTGGCATTAAGGTAGCAAATGTTTACTTCATGAAGATTATGAACCTCTTTTTAAGTATTTAGAAATATCATTTTAAAAATTAGCCTGTTTTTTAAATTGATAGAGACCTTTTAGATTGATCCAAACACTAATATAAGTGATATAGCCCATAATGTACACTAAAATTATTGGGAGTATTTCTACTTTACATTGGCAAATGTTAGAAATGTGCCAGGTCATCTTAGCTGGACTTACTGCTTGTTTTGATAAACTTACCCCCTAATTCCAATGGCATATTGTGACAAAATTATCTAATGCTTTCTTTTTCATGTTTATCTTAATATAATGTCGCTGGTTTTCCTATAAAATAGCAAACTACATTAAAGCCATTGGCAAAAGCCAATGTTTAATTTTCTGACTTTACCAAAAATAACTTTTTGTTTCCTTACATTAAAAACCTCTTTTTACTTGAGACACTTCATGTATCCTTGCATACTATGAAAGAATTATGACTTTAAACAGTGGCCGCACAGCTGTAATGGATTTACAGGGGTCTGGTCCCATGTGACTTGGAGGTCAAGCTTTCCCTAATGGTCTGGTGCACTTCTGTTTTTTCGGAGTGAGTTAGTAGCATTTCTTACGTGCACTTGTTTTGGTGTTGTTTTAGTGTTAGTGTTGTTTGTATTTGCAGCATTTGTCCTTTGCATTCTTTTTTGGGGGGGACGGGGGGGGGGGTTGATGTTTCTTTTGTTTTTTTCTTTCACAGCATTTTATTTATTTCGTTTTTTCTCAGAGTTTGCATCATTCATGTGTTTGTAATGCGTTTTAACTGTGTGCTGTGCATTCAGCTGTTTACAGCGTATTTGCACCTGTTGGCCACTGTACTTCCTGACACAACCCTCACATTTTTCTTGGGCTTGGGACTGGCACAAGAGAGAAATTACCTTTTGCTCCCTAGTGGCTGGTTTTATTCATAAATATATGTACACTGCACCTTTGAAAATTATTTTTAAATTTGTCGTAAAGTTAATTAAAACAAACTTACAATGTCAAATTAGTTTTCATTCACAGCTGCACCAATAACATTAGCAGTGACAAGCACAACACCACCTCCTTCTTCACTTACTGTTATGATACTGTTGTGTTATGGACAAATGTCTGTTTCTGGAGTCCGGTCTCTCTCCCATCTGGTCTGAGTTTACTGCAGCTCCTCAGACTGATGAAGTCTTTTGGATGAAAGACAAAATGTTTCAGCAAACAGACACTGTCCAGAGGACCTGACTTAACTTTGGTGGATTTTTCTACCTGGATCATTGAGCATGAATCAGGATATTTACAATACTGTTTTTAAACCGTCAGCATTTACTGGCAATTTTTCAGTGAGTGCATTAAAAAAACAGTGATAATTCATTTTTGCCCTGTCATGTGCTGCATTCTATCCACAACCTTGCCCCTCCTTATCTATCTGACCTCCTACAAATCTCCATCCCATCACGCTCTCTCAGATCCTCCTCTTCGCTACATCTCCATGTACCCTCTGCCCGCCTCTCCACCATGGGGAGCAGGGCCTTCACCTGCTCTGCCCCTCACCTCTGGAACGCTCTACCGCCAGACCTTCGAAACACCACCTCCCTTTCTCTGTTCAAGACAGCCCTGAAAACACATCTCTTTAGACTAGCTTATCATTAACTTTACTAAATGTATTTTTATTATTTTGCATTTTATAATCTTTATGTATTTTATATTTCAATTTGTCGCTGATAATGTTTGCTCTGTATTACACTGTATTGGTTTGTTAAGTGTCCTTGGGTGTCCTGAAAGGCGCTTTTAAAGAAAATGATTATTATTATTCTAATACGGTACTTAATAACTTGTGCCAGTGTTTCGCTTCATTAACTTAATGTTACCTTAGTGTTGTTGTTTTTAGTTCACCTCAGGCTACAGGCATGTCTAACACACTGAAATGGATAGATACTGATCAGAATTATTGCTGATAATATATTGTTATAATGTTTTGAAATGGTTACACTTGGCCATGGGGCATGTACATCCATACAGTAATGTCAGATATGTACTTAAAATGTTTTTTAATAATGCTGCTTTTTAATTTTTTCCCCTTTTACTGAATACAGAAAAGCATTCATCATCAGCAATGACAACCGAGCCAGTGATGACAACACCAGCAACTAATACAACAACACCAGCAAATAATATAACAATACCAGCAACTAATGCAACAACACCAGCAAACAATATAACAACAGCAAATAATATGACAACACCAGCAACTAATGCAACAACACCAGCAACCAATGTAACAACAATACCAGCAACTAATGAAACAACAATACCAGCAACTAATGTAACAACACAATCATCTAATGTAACAACAATACCAGCAACTAATGCAACAGAACCAGTAACTAATGTAACGACAATTCCAGCAACTAATGTAACAACACCAGCAACTAATGTAACAACACCAGCAACTAATGTAACACCAACACCACCAGCTAATATAACAACAACACCAGCAACTAATATAAAAACAACACTAGCAACTAATACAATAACAACACCAGCAACTAATACAATAACAACACCAGCAACTGATGCAACAACACCAGCAACTAATGCAACAACACTAGCAACTAATGCAACAACACTGGTAACTGATGTAACAACACCAGCAAGTAATACAATAACACCGGTAAATAATGTAACAACACCAGCAACTAATGCAACAACACTAGCAACTAATGCAACAACACTGGTAACTGATGTAACAACACCAGCAACTAATGAAACAACACTAGTAACTAATGCAACAACACCAGAAACTAATGCAACAACACAGGTAACCGATGTAACAACACCATCAACTAATGCAACAACACCAGTAACTAATGCAACAACACCGGCAACTGATGCAACAACACCAGCAACTAATGCAACAACACCAGCAACTAATGCAACAACACCAGCAACTAATGCAACAACACCAGCAACTAATGCAACAACACCGGTAACTGATGTAAAAACACCAGCAACTAATGCAACAACACCAGCAACTAATGCAACAACACCAGCAACTGATGTAACAACACCAGAAACTAATGCAACAACACTGGTAACTGATGTAACAATACCAGCAACTAATGCAACAACAGCACTACCAACAACAACAGCACTACCAACAACAACAACAACAACAGCAGCAGCAACAACAACAACAACAACAACAACAACAACAACAGCAACAACAATAACAACAGCACCACCAACAACAACAACAACAGCACCAACAACAACAACAGCATCAACAACAACAACAACAACAACAACAGCACCTCCAACAACAACAACAACAGCACCAACAACAGCACCAATAACAACAACAACAGTACCAATAACAACAACAACAACAGCACCAACAACAACAACAACAATTTTCATGACTAGAAGTGACAGTTTTAAAATGAACTTGGATTTTAGTGACTCATATAATAACATGAACCACAAAGTGTATATGGATGTTAAAGGCGCTGTAAGTACTAACTCACCTCATGTCTCGTTATTTCAGTTTTGTTGTGATGTTTATCTTCTTAATATAGAAACTGTAATGTTTATTCCTTGTTTGACATGATCATATTCAACAGATTGAAGATAGCTGTCACAAAGATTTGTCAAATTATTGTTCCATGGACAGGCTGCAGTTCAGGTGAGTCAAAGTTCAGTATTTGTTTCCGTTAAAAGATGCACCAAACAAAACTGAACAGAAGTGAAGCCTTGATTTTTGTTTTAATAACTAACACTGAATAACTATATTTTAATAATCTGGGACAGACAAACACCCCATCATGAACCCATGATATACTGTCTTAATGGAAACAATTCATTCATTCATTCATTCATTCATTCATTCATTCAACCTTTATTTATACAGGCTAGCCTCGTTGAGCCACGGGGACTCGGTTACAAGAGGGACCTGTCTCACTCACACCTAGGGTCAATTTTAGAGTTACCAATCAGCCTAACATGCATGTTTTTGGACTGTGGGAGGAAACCGGAGCACCCGGAGAAAACCCACGCATGCACGGAGAGAACATGCAAACTCCACCCAGAAAGGCCCCCGGACCGGGATTTGAACCGGGGACCTGCTCGCTGAGAGGCAGCAGAAAGGCCCCCGGATCGGGATTTGAACCGGGGACCTGCTCGCTGAGAGGCAGCAGCTCTACCAGTTGTGCCACCGTGCTGCCGTATGCAATGCCTTGCACATGTGTTGTGCACTGTGGAAATTTTATTTATATGCAGTTAAAATTTTGCTTTTAATGAGTAAACCCTTTGCAGTGCTGTGTGGTAAGTCTTCAGAATTTCAGGATATTTCAGCCCACATAATGCTGGGCTTAGACTCCATGCAGCTTTAGTACAGCAGAAAGAAGTTGTTTTGCAGTTATTGTTAGTCAAGCCTTGTCCTGCAGCATGCTGAGTTTTTACTGGGCAAGGCATTGTTCCTCCCACTGCCCCTAATATGCTTGCCGATATGTAGTGCCTATTAATTAGTTAGTCGAAGACCCCAAGGAGGAGATGTGTCAGAAGACAGAGGGAGAAGAGGAAAGTGAAGAATATAGGACTGAGGGTTGCAACTCGAAATGTGGGGACAATGGGCCTCATGCAAGAACATGTTCGTATTTTTATCCTAAATTTCTCTTACTTTTGTTCGTACGAAGTGTTCGTACGAACATGCCACGTCAGATTCAACAAACTCTTCTATCCTCAGGAAAAGTGTGTAAATGAGCTACGTACATATAATGAATTCCACCTGTTCTATCCACCTGCTCGTGCACGCGGAGAGGTTATTTACATAATTCCCACCCCTCAAAACACCATCACTGCACTAAAACCATAGATATACGGAAGGATCTGTGTTCGGATATTCCCGGAAATGGCCCGCAATGATCCTTAAAAAATCCCAAATCTGGATACTTATCTTCGGCAGATCCAAAATAAATGTGGCTGTTATTCGTCAAGGGTCTGCCAAAAATAAGTATCCGGATTTTGGGATCTTTTAAGGATCATTGCGGGCCATTTCCGGGAATATCCGGAAATATAAGTATAAGTATATGTGAAGGATACGGAGATATACGACATCAGATCCTTCCGTATATCTATGGTTTTAGTGCAGTGCATAGGCTACGTTTCCTGCCTCAGAGAGCAGGAAGTGTCCATTCATAAAAATGACAGCGAAAAGTAAACGGGTGCGGAGATTGAAGTTCTGCTCTCAGAGTAAATAACTAACTAACTAAATAAATAAATAAATCTGTAATTTTTAGCAGCGTCAGCTGTGAATCTGCTTTAAAGCCGAGGAATGAAATGTGCTGTAATGTCATGTCTCCCGTGGGTTGTACACTCACAGAAATAAACATCGTATTTATCTCTCTAGCCCTGCTCTGGTTTTTCTTTGGTCAAGTATTTCTAATTTTAGTGTAAACAACTGTGTTACATTATAGTTTCACTTATTCAGAAGAGCTGTCGCGCACCGCTACCCCCCCCCCCCATGCAAGTGTCGGATGTGTTTTTGAACAAAAGCATTTTAAAATGTCTCGAAACTTCAATTAACTTCATATTAATATTGTAGTGCTATACAACAAAATTAATAGCCGCTTTATTTTAATTTAACCAATTTGTGTCGTTGCATTTATCCATCCATCCATCCATCCATTTTCTTCCGCTTATCCGGGGTCGGGTCGCATTTAATATTATAGTTCTAATTCAAACAGAAAATAGTGAGTTATAGGTAAATGATCAGAGAATAATTCCAAATCCTCAATTACAAATTAAAAAGTTACCAACAAGCCAGCCATCTCCATGCGCACCTTGCGCAAGACGCGTGCCAACAGCACTGTTTTGCAGCACAAATGAGTCATGCGCTCCTCCAGGCCATCGCGCAACCACGTTTATCAGGTTATATTTCGAATCAGATATAATTTGGACATTTATGGAGTGGTATTGCTTCCGATTGAGGAATGGGAATGCGTCAGGTGAAGGTGCTTTGTTCCGTATGTGTGTACAGTATTGCTCCGATGGTGTTTGGCTGTCCAGCAATAGCATGAAAATCAGTCTTAATTTGTACTTGTTCTGCGGCGGTGTATGGGAATTTTATGTACCTGGGTGTTAATTTGAGGAGGGCTTTGATGACCAAGGGGAGCGCACGACTCACCGAAGCCTGCGACACACCAGACAAATTAAACTTAAAATTATAATTCTAATTCAAACAGAATAACCTATTGTCAAGAATAATTATGGTGCGTGATTTTTTTAAACCCAAAATATTTTCTAAATAACGAAGTATAAAGTTATTAGTGGAGAAAATCCGTCTGGATAACAGCAGACTGACTGCTCGTAAAATATACGACAGGTCTGGACCACACGTAAATTTTGTTCGTATCTGAAAAAAATCTTAGAATACGAAAACATTGTTGAATGCCACAAATGCTCCTAAATCACTCGTACGCACAGTTTAAGAACAAATCTGTGCGTACGAACGGTTCTTGCATGAGGCCCATTGACAGGCAAAGGTAGAGAGCTGGCTGACATGATGCAGAGAAGAAAGGTAGATGTTTTATGTGTCCAAGAGACCAAGTGGAAGGGCAGCAAGGCTCGCAGCATTGGAGCAGGGTTCAAACTGTTTTACCATGGTGTGGATAGAAAGAGAAATGGAGTAGGGGTGGTCCTGAAGGAGGAGTTGGCAAAGAATGTAGTAGAGGTGAAGAGAGTGTCAGATAGGGTGATGTGCCTGAAGGTAGAAGTAGAAGGTCTGATGCTAAACATAGTCAGTGGTTATGCTCCACAGGTTGGATGTGATGGGGAGGAGAAAGATAAATTTTGGAAAGATTTGGATGAAGTGATAGAGAGTATTCCCAGGGAGGAAAGAGTGGTGATTGGAGCAGACCTGAATGGACATGTTGGTGAAGGAAACAGAGGGGATGAGGAAGTGATGGGTAGGTTTGGTGTCAAGGAAAGAAACCAGGAAGGACAGATGGTGGTGGATTTTGCCAAGAGAATGGAAATGGCTATAGTCAATACCTATTTCCAAAAGAGGGAGGAACATAGAGTGACCTATAAGAGTGGAGGAAGGAGTACACAGGTCGATTACATTCTGTGTAGAAGAGGAAACCTGAGAGATTGGAGACTGTAAGGTTGTGGCAGGGGAGAGCGTGGCCAGACAGCATCGGATGGTTGTGTGTAGAATGACTGTTGTTGTGAAGAAGAGAACAAGAGTAAAATCAGAGAAGAAGACCAAATGGTGGATGTTGAAGAAGGAAGAATGCAGAAAAAGGCAAAGAGGAGATATATGGATGCAGTTAGAGAGGACATGAAGGTAGTTGGAGTGAGGACAGAGGATGTAGAGGAGAGTGAGGTGGAGGAGGATGACTCGCTGTGGCGACCCCCTGAAGAGGGAACAGCCAGAAGAAGAAGAAGAAAAGAAGAAGATGTAGTGCCTATTAAAAGTATTCACCCCTTTGGATGTTTTACTCTTATTAATATAATATAAAAGTATGCTGAAGTCTCCCATTGCTGAAGGATTTTTATAGTGAATGTTTGTAGATTAGTGTTATTCTGGACAGAAATAGAACAAGGAATGCATGTAAGCCTAATATTGTTGTTGCAAGATATTCAAATGGGTTGGGGTGGCCAATAGTGGCCTTGGCCACCCAAGCCATTTGAGGAAACTATCATTTTAAGCTATATTAAAACTAGAAAGCATTGTTTATTCAAACGATAGGGTGGTCAATTTACACATTTACTGTGGTAGCCATCTTGGATTTT
>JBBPBX010015495.1:0-24152 GCA_038048925.1 Garcialebias charrua | reverse complement strand
ATAATGTATTTAATGGAGGGACTATGGACCAAATAACAAAACAATGATAGTCTGATGAAGTTTTAACAGTCAAATATTTTGTAAAATGGTTGAGAAAAAAAAATTAATAGATAACTGTGGAATATTTTAGATCTATTCTATTCAATGTAAAGTCCGAATAATTTAATAATACTGTATACTAAGCAAGCAGGGCAGAGAGCTAAAGTAGGTAAAATATATAATCCCCTCTCTCCTATTTAAGTCAGAAGATTTAGGTCGAATATCTTTTAATATTTTGATACAGAAAGAAAACGTGAAAATAGTGGTTGTCTCAGCTGATTACTGTTAGGATTTCTTTTACCCAACCTACAAAATAATTTCTAAAACTCATACCTCATATTGTTGTGAATCCTCGTCTTTATCTTCATCTTGAGTCACTGCCTCGGCGCCATTAACTTCCTCCTGGATCCTGATGTCCGGTTCCGCCACACTTTTAAATGGGCCGCTGCCGCTCGTGACCGTCATTAGCAGTTGATGAAGTTTTAGAATTCGACCCATTAAAAAAGGTTGTCACTTTCAGTAGTGAAGAAACATACGTTATTGTTTTTTGACGCTTTTTACGTTTTTCCGCTCCGCTTTCGTATTTTCTCGTTCGCTTCATCTTTTTTCCGTCTCCTGTCTCCCGCTTCCTTCTCACTCAAACAGCAAGCAAGCATACAGCACTTCCTGGATTAGTGGGTGACGTCATGACGCATGACGGAATAGTCCATTTTAGTAGGGGGGTACAGAACTCAACCGTTTTTTGTATTGCGTTTTTAAAGATAGTTTTCATCGTAACTATTATTATTTTTATGTTAAACGTACATTAACAAGCAGGAGCAATGTTAGGGATGTAGGTGACGGCTGGGGCCCCTGCTGATTGGAGGCCCCTGCTGGTTGGGGGCCCCAGGCAACGGCCTCATTCGCCTGAATGGTAGATCCGCCACTGCTTAAAAGTTTGTGAAGCCTTTAAAAATTTCTAAATTTCTGCATAAAAAGTACCTAAAACATCATGAGATTTTCACACAAGTCCTAAATGTAGATAAAGAGAACCATGTTAAACAAATGAGAATTTTTTTTAATACTTGGTCATTTATTTATCGAGGTAAATTATCTAATATTACATATTTTTTCCTGAGATTTGTCAAGCTGTTTGATCACTAATGCAATACCGTATTTTCCTCCCTATATGTCGCAGTTTTTTTGTTGTTGCATAATTTACATGTCCTGCGACTTTTAGGCCGAAGCGAAATATTTATGGATTTTTTTCCCATATTTATAAACCAGCAGCACGGTGAAATCAAAAAAGGCGTTCAATACAAGATCAACTGGACTTTATTTGTTGCAGAAAACGTTTCGACTCCTAGGAGGCTTTTTCAATTCAGAATGGCAGCTGTGAGACAGAGAAGTTTTATACAGGCTGACATGCCACGCACCAACATATGCAAATTGGAAGCTGAAATAACCCGACACATACCTGAGATAACATGCCCATTCTATTTAAATTGACAAAACAACACATCACGACTAAGTTACTGATTAGTCCTTGGGAATATGGAAGCGTTTATGTCACATATTTAAAACTAAAATGGATTAGCAGAAATGCTTTTTCATTTTAAAGTCAAGCAGCATTTTTTGACTCATAAATAAAATTTAAAATGAATAATCCAAACTGCATTTTCATTTTCTTCTTCGAGACTGCTCAATTTGTAAATTAATTAAAATGATAAATAAAATATCATTTAACATTTTATTTTCAAAATATGTCCTAGTAAAAAGTTACCAAAATTCATTTTGAAATGTCAATTTTGAAAATTAAAATGAAATAGCAGAAATGCTTTTTCATTTCAAAGTCAAGCTGCCTTTTTTGTCTCATAAATAAAATTTAAATTAAATCATTTTCATTTTCTAAATCAAGACTGCTCATTGTGTAAATTAATTAAAAAGATTAATAAAATAACGTTTAACATTTAATTTTCAAAACATGTCCCAGTAAAAAGTGACCAAAATTCATTTTGAAATGTCAATTTTGCAAATTAAAATGAATTAGCAGAAATGCTTTTTCATTTCAAAGTCAAGCTGCCTTTTTTGTCTCATAAATAAAATTTAAATTAAATCATTTTCATTTTCTAAATCAAGACTGCTCATTGTGTAAATTAATTAAAAAGATAAATAAAATAACGTTTAACATTTAATTTTCAAAACATGTCCCAGTAAAAAGTGACCAAAATTCATTTTGAAATGTCAAATTTGAAAATTAAAATGTATTAGCAAAAAAGCTTTTTCATTTCAAAGTCAAGCTGCCTTTTTTGTCTCATAAATAAAATTTAAATTAAATCATTTTCATTTTCTTCTTCAAGACTGCTCATAGTGTAGCAGAACTGCAGAGGAAACTAAGAACAATTTGCATTTTAATTTTCACTCTCAACCCTGCTCCAAGTGTAACATTAATCAATCTCAATAGACCTTTTACCAGTTGACGTCATCGCGCATGCGCACTCGCGTTTTTCCAGAATTTTCCGGAAGCTGGGGGTAACGCGTCAATACTACTCTGGTGTTTTCATTACTGCCTTCGTTTGCGATGGGGAAAAAGGACTGCTGTTGTGTTTATAATCGTTCCAGGCAACGTAAACGAGAAAAAGGTGAGACTTGTTCGTTTTACCAAGCCCCTCTAGGAAAGTCGAGTAAAGCGACTAAAAGAAGGAAGATGTGGCTTCAAGCGCTTCGCCGGCAGGACTTCACACTGACTCAAAACAGCAAAGTGTGTAATCGCCATTTTTGATCTGGCATGGCCATTAATGATCCAAACTCCGTGGATTACGTTCCAACATTACATCTTGGACATGGGAAACGCACAAAACAGAACAACCTCCCGCAGCAGAACAACATGCTGGACAGTTGATGAGCTAGCTAGTTCTACAACTCATACCGAAAAACTAGAACTACTAGGCCTCGCTGTTCCTCAGTCCACTGCCTGTGTAGAAGTTTCAACCTGCAACATGCAAGGAGAGTCTTCCTTCAACCCCTCTGAAGAAATAACAGGTGAGTAAAATTTCATCAAACATACAGTTGTCTAAAAATGAACAGACCACTGCACTGTTAGCCTGTTATCATTTGAACTCTTTCTGCGTTGAAATAATACATGTACTGTACAGTAGTTTCCACAAGACAAACATGTTTTATTAACATTCGTTATTAGTTGAGGATTACATTAAACATTAATTGAGGTCTGACAGCACTGTATCTTTTAAAACATTTCGGTCATTTCTCTGTTTCTGTAAGTTATTCGCACAGTTTTGCTGAGAGCATCTGTGACATGACATGCTGTCACATAAAAAAAGGAGCAATGATCCTGTCATCAAACATATACCGATAGAGTGAAATCAGATGAAATTAATTGGGAAAAATCCTTAAAATGGATCAAATCTAATCAGTGTGGATTAAAAAAAATACTGTATGTTAAGTATTAATTGTATAATGATATTTTTCAGTTGGAAAGGAATATACCAGAGGCGGCCGCCACTAGAGGGTGCAAGGGGCGCCGCTCCTCCTTGGATCTGCAGCTCTTCTTCTTCACCATTTGAAGATTTTTTTTTATTTTTTTTATAAAAGTGAAATAATAAAATAAAAATATTTCGAAATGCATGCATATATGTTTTTAGTTGTGTAGGATAAATATTTTATGAGTAATGATTGTTTGTTTCAAAAAACGTTTTCTGATTGTGAGTGACGTACTTCCGGTTTCCCCGCTCGGCGCCGCCTGGGGGCTTTTCCCATGCTTTTCCATTGAATCTAATTATAACTAGCGGCCGCTAGCGGCCGTAGCTTATGTCCCATCTGTACAAAACTTTTGGACTGTACAGGTCGCATTTTCCGCCGCCCTCGAGCCTGGACTCGTCTCTTATCGCCACGGATCGCCAGCACTTCCGGTTCGAGCCGAGGAAGGAGGGGGAGCGGGGGATTCTCTCTGTTTACACCTTCAGAGCTGACACACGCAACTAGCGACGTTGAACAGCAGTAATTATTAATGGTGCCTTTCTACACAGGTAAGCAAGTAATATTAAGTGAGTTTAATGAATCGCTACATGAGCAAAGTTTGAGCTGATCTCTGTGTGCATGACGTGGTGTGTTGTGTTGCGGTCAGTCAACAGTACAGCAAGGGCTTGCTGTCTCTCCAACAGTAGCTAGCTACAAGCTGTGCTTATCTGTGGTGTATTGTACAACATTATAAAAGTTGCTAGTTATTATAAACCCGAATGTCTGAAGACGACTCCTGTCTGTCCATCTTCAGCTCATGTCATGAACTGTTTTACTCCTCAGTGTCTGTGTTAAAGGTTCAGTATGTAACATTTTTTATAAACATATTTCTTCACTCTGCCACATCTCCTGACAGTAGCTACAAGACAGATGCTTAAACTGCTAAGCTTCAGCAAAAAGAGGAAAATATTGATGAGTAGCAAAACACTAAAAGTAGCAATTTTTTTGCTGAAAGTATCAAAATGCTAGTTAAAAGCAGTGGTGGAGGAGAAAGTACTCAAACACTGTACTTAAGTAAAAGTACAAATAAACAGACAAAAATGTACTCTAGTGTAAGTAGAAGTACCACATTAATGTTTTTACTTAAGTAAAAGTAAAGAAGTATTTGCTTTTAAAAATACTTAAAGTATTAAAGTAAAAGTACTTGCTGAATGTATTACCTAATGCAATGGCCTACAGTATCATTAAGTGTGCGTACTGTATGTATATTTTCTGTAATACTTTAAAAGTGTTGTTCCAGTTTAAAGAACAATGCTGCAGATAGTGCATGTTTTTATTGTGTGACACCGTTCACACTTGGGCTTGTGATTCTGTGTGCGTCAGAATTTCAGGGATGACCTGCAGGTTAAATGTCATTAAATAAAATAAGAAAGAGGAATGATTATACCTCTGAATTTTTTTATTTAACACAAAATAAAACCAGTAAAAACATTGAAGTAAAAGTTGTCTGATGAAAAAAGGAGCATTAGACCTAACAAAGGAATAGACATTGATCACTTCAACTCCAGTTTGTCATCAACTCTGATTAAAATACTGTCTAGTCAACCTTGTAATGGGTCAATAGTGAACAATATTTTAACTTCCTGACACCATTTGCAAAACTTGGACCCAAGTGTTGAGTCATTTGGAAACATTTCTTGTCTCCTAACGTCCCATCCATGAACTGACACATTTTAATATTGCAGCAATAATTTATTGTTCAAGTTCAGAAGATTATTTTTGTCCAGTCTGTCTCTTTTGGGAGAGAGAATCTGTCCTGCTGTACTGAATAGTCTTTCAATAATCTTTCAATATTTTTTTTAATAAGGCCATGGGTGGTGCATATCTTCTAGCTGATTCTCCACGGTGGAATCCATTGTGGGTGAGAACTGGTCCCAGGACCAAGATGGAAACGAGGACTGGAAACACAACAAAAAACAAGGTAAGTGTCTCTCAAAGTACTGTACTCACAAACTGGCTAGAAGCATAAATACCATGAGTAGGCATCAATGCTCCAGCGAAGAGTACTTGACTGCAGCCTTAAGTATAAGTGGAGCTCATCAGGTGGATCACAGTAAAATAAATCATTTTTCTTCCCCATAAATCAGTTATTTAAAATCTAATCTGGAATCATTCCTCCTTGTTAGACTTGAGTTGACCTGTTTAAGTTGGGCCCAAATTTGTTATTATCTTTTGATTTATTTTTCATTGAAATTGTAATGATTTCAGTAAACCCAGATTGGTACGAGACCCGGAACGAGACAAGACTCCACAAGATAGAAAATTAAACAGTGTTTATTTTGTGCAGGTGACTATTTACAGGTGATCCTCTGGAGCTCCTGAGAAACAAACAGGATGTCAGATGGATTGGAATAAGAGTGGTCCTTTGATTATTCGTGATGTTTTTCCTCTTACAGGTTGGATGGTTTGAGTAGAGCATGAGAGTGAATCCAAGTGAGTCCAGAGGATGGTGAACCAGTTCCACTCCACAGATGGATGGCTTGGAGGATCAGGCACGAGGACCAGGAACTGAACCCAAGGCGAGCCAGAACAGAAAGGGATCCACATACACAGGAGAACTGGAGGCACAGAGAACAAGGTTAGAAACTCTTTTTGAGGAAACAAACAGGCTGAGAGCATAAATACCATAAATAGCTCAATGCCCCAGCGAAGAGTAGAACTTGACTGCAGCCTTATATAGTTGAAGGTCTCTTCAGGGAGATGACCGGCAGCTGTGGTAATTGGCGGCCATCTTGGGTAGGAGCTGCAGCCAGTAGAACTGGCTGCAGCATGTTTTATTTTTTGAATGTCCAGAGGACCAGACTTAGCTTTTTTAGAAAGAATATTGCGTTTTGAGGTCTTCATATTTGTGTTCTAATCTGACAGAAACTGTTCTTCATCTATTTTACAGGTGGAGTAGACCAGACAAATCGCTGAAGTGCGCATTTATGTTGAGCGACTGATTGGCCGTATAAAATCTTTCCATCTTCTGGATGGGACCATGCCACTAACACTGCACCCGATTCTGGAGGACATCATACACACCTGTGCTTACTTGACTCTGTTTCAAGCACCCATATGCAAGGTAACGGTTTTCCTCTTTTCATTACGAGCTTTGGACATTAACTTTTTTTTCGATGCAAAACACAAAGTGTTCAAAGTTTGTAGGGTGTATACTTGACATAAAAATGCAGCCATTTCAGAAAGGCAGTTTATTTTATTACCAAATAAATATGTTCGAAACATCGGTGTAACGTACAATCTTCAGCTGTATTTAATCAGTAACTGTAAATGGTAAATGGAGCTTATTTATATAGCGCTTTCCAGCCCCCTGTGAGGAGCCCCAAAGCGCTTTACAATACCAGCCATCCACCCATTCATTCACACATTCATACACCGGTAGTGGTAGCCTGCCTTGCAAGGCGCCATCCAGACCTACCGGGAGCAACTCGGGGTTAAGTGTCTTGCCCAGGGACACAACGACACATGGTGGGCGGATGCGGGATTCGAACCTCCAACCTTCCGATCGGGGGTCGACTGCCATTACCACTGTGCCACGGCCGCCCCTGTAAACATCATATTAAATTAACATTGTGCAAAAACATCACGGTGAACTTCACAATTTCTCCAGAAACATGTATGCATTGTAGGATAATGAAAAAAGTTTTTGGTGCATCTTCACATTATGCAAAAACAGCGTGAACTAATCTGTATCAAACATCCTGAAAATGTGAAGACTTCTGCTGAATTTAATCCTTTTCAGGAAAAATCAAAAAATTAAAACGTCCGATGTAGTTAGAATGTTGACATTGGGCAAACACAGCAGCATAACTTTTTTCCCCAGAAACGACACAAATACACTACTCAACATTTTAAGAAACCACAAGCATAACATTGTGCAACAAGCGCAGAACTGCAACATTTTTTGGAACGCTGTAATAAAAAAAAATATATATCATTATAAATATTCACCTAGCACAAAAATAGCACCAGAAACTCCCATTGCTACAAATCACCAAAAAAAACCACTTCAACATGTTCTTATATCAATTGGATCAAGGTTGTGTTAGGGAACACAGTTTCTGGCAGAAAGATGTTATCAAAAAAAAAACTTCTGCTTTGTATAGCAGCTTCTGCATGAAAGAAAAGTCTGCCTTCACCGTTTCTACATGCAGGAATGATTTTGTGCACAACACAAAATCACACTCTGGTAATTCGTAACAGTACAACTGGGATTGAACCTGAGTGTAATAAGCATGTTTTCTATTCAGTGTGATGCTTGAGGTATTTCTGTCAATCTGCAGACATGACTGTTTTTTGCATATGTCATCCATGTTTGTAGCATCCCAACAGTTTGCTGGATTTTTTTATTTCTAACAGGCGGACTGTCCCAGACCTGTTGATGGCCAGCCGGTCAGTGGAGGCTGCCAGGAATCCATGCTTAGTGGAGACACGCAAGCCGGAACGGAGCAAGGTAATGTCTTCGTTCTCCTTCAGATCTCTTATCAACTTGTACCTTTGTGCCGCTGCTTCTTCTCGCTCAACCCCAAGCTTCATTTCTTTTGTTTGCAGTCTTTCAGAGCAGTACAGCTTTTGTGCCAGAAAGTTTTTTGGATTTGTAGATGGCCGCATGACAAAAACTCTGTGCATAACTGATGAAGTCAAACGAAATTTTCTGTGTTTGAACCATAAATCACAGGACGACTGTTTGCGTGTTTCTGCCTCAATTGAATCAGATTGTGCTTGTGAGACGTTTAAAGATGCTTTGTACTTCTGACAGGCCTCTCTGATGGTGAAGATGGAGACCTGACATGGGCTGAGGTCGTGACCTAATTCTTCTGCTGCTGGAGGGTCCGGAACTGCCGCCAGGGGCATAGCGTACCTCAAAAGAAATAAACATGAAGCTTGAAAATCTAGACCAGGGGTCTGCAGTGTTTCTGATCAAAAGAGCCATTTTTAAACCTTCATGCACTAAATTCAATGTGTCCAGAGCCGCAACAACCTGCTACAGCTGTTAGCAGCTGGTGGCCCATGTGTCACTTTAACTTTTTTTGAGGATAATTTTGTGGCCAGTAGGGGTGACATTTTAAAGCTAAAAATATGTAATGCTTTTGAATATTTATTGATATACATACAATTTCAGACAAATGAAAAAAATCAGATTATTGTAAAGAGGTGGGGGAATTTTTTATTGTTTATGTTTATGTTTATTAAATTTGTTCATTTTTTTACAGAAGAAACTATACAAGACAATCTCATTAAATGATAGTGTACAAAATGTAAAAAAATGAAAGGTAGCAGAAAGAAGAATAAATCTTATTATATCTGCCCCTTACTTACAACAATCAGATTAAACAACAATAATCAGCCATGTAAACAATAATAATCTTCAACCAACTTTTTCAACAATCAGATTTAACAATAATAATCTTCAACCAACAGTACAAAATGACTAACTCTTTCTAATTTTCTAATTGATACAATACACATTTACAACAGTACAAAATGACTAACTCTAATTTTCTAATTGATACAATACACATTACGCTATTTCATATATATTTTTTTAACACATTTGTTTTGATCATTTTTTTAAATGTAAACATTGACTTGGCATTTTTAACTACATTCTCCAAGCCATTCCATAATCTAATTCCCTGGATTGAGGTAGAACGTCCCTTCAAACTGGTTCTGAACTGTGGTTTTACAAACAACTCTGTCCCCTTAAGATTATAACAACTTTGTCTTTTAACAAAGTGTATTTGGATATTTAAAGGTAATGCATTTCTTTGAGCTCTATACATAACTGATAAGATGTTTGCTAATGAGTGTTTATTCTCTGATGTCCCTTCTAGAACGGATATCATAAAACACGATATTGATGTGGGTGAAACAAAACCTATTAAACAACACCCTTATAGAGTGAATCCAGAAAAACGCTTACGCATGAACAAACAAGTGCAGTACATGCTGAACAATGGCTTGGCCATACCCAGTACTAGTGCTTGGAGTTCACCTTGTTTGTTGATAGTCAAACATGGCGGTGATGATCGGTTTTGCACCGATTTTAGAAAAGTAAATGCTGTAACCAAACCAGATTGTTATCCTCTCCCTAGAATCGAGGATTGTGTCGACCATGTGGGCGCTGCACGCTTTGTAACCACTTTGGACTTATTGAAAGGTTATTGGCAGGTGCCATTAACTGAACGAGGTCAGGAGGTCTCTGCTTTTGTTACCCCTGATAGTTTTCTAGTTAGTACACAGTTATGGCTTTTGGCATGCGTAACGCTCCTGCTACTTTCCAAAGACTAATGAACATAGTTTTGTCTGAGTTACCCTTTTGTGAAGCATATTTAGATGATGTGGTGGTGTTCTCAGATACTTGGGAAGATCACTTAAAACACCTACAAACTGTTTTCACACGTCTGACAGAAGCTAAGTTGACAGTTAACCTAGCTAAGTGTCAGTTTGGGCACGGAACTGTGACCTATTTAGGTAAACGTGTTGGAAGTGGTCAAGTACGTCCAGTTGAGGCAAAAGTGGAAGCAATATTGTCTGTCCCAATACCTTCCACCCGGACGGAGCTGAGGCGTTATCTAGCCATGGTGGGGTACTACAGAGGGTTCTGTAAGAACTTCTCTGCTGTAGCTGCTCCTCTAACAGATCTCCTCAGCCCTAAAACGCCTTTCATCTGGTCTGACAGATGCCAAGAAGCGTTTGAACAAACAAAAACATTGTTGACTAAGGCTCCTGTGCTAGCTGCACCAAAATTCGATGTCCCTTTTAAACTGGCTGTAGATGCTTGTGACTCTGGAGTAGGAGCTGTTCTTCTTCAGGAAGGAACAGACGGAGTGGAACACCCAGTTTCCTATTACTCCCGGAAGTTGAACAAACATCAAAAAGGGTACTCGACCATAGAAAAGGAAGCCTTGGCTTTGATCTTGGCACTAGAGCATTTTGAAGTGTACATTGGAGGATCTTGCGATCCCATTATTGTATACACTGACCACAACCCCCTTACTTTTTTGCATCGGATGTGTAATAAAAATCGACGTTTAATGAGCTGGTCTTTGCGACTGCAGCCTTTTAACCTCTCCATATTACACATTAGAGGAAAGGACAACGTTATAGCCGATGCCCTCTCTCGTTTTTGAATACTCTGCCCTAACTTGTTTTTTGTATGATGTTATGTAGCCGGTGTCCTCACAAGACTACATTTTTCCCCCATACAAAACACTGGTGGTGGAGGTGTTACATATCCTGAGGAAGCTGCCAATGCTGACACCTATAGTTCTTATGTATGTTGACTGCAGTCATGCTTTTGTGTGGTTAATTAGTCTGATTATGATCAGGCTTGTGTGTGTTCAGCCAGGAACACCTGAGAGCCACGCCTATATATACTTCAAGTTGACTGTACTTGGATGCGGTGTGTTGTGAGCTCAGAGGAGGTTGCTTTTGCTGAGCTGTTTGAGTACTGTATGGTACTGTGTGGGGGTGTTCTCCGCCCACCCCCGTCTTGAAGTCTGATCTTCTGTTTAGAAGGTTGTTGGTGAGTAACTACTAGCTCATGTTTGGTCTTGACTGCTAGATGCACTTAAAGAGTAGCTGATAGCTCATGTTTGGTCTTGACTGCTAGATGCATTTGTGTCAGCTCATTTGTTTGTGGAGTTTGACTGTGCTTGATGCACTTAGGAATGTTTGCTCATCTTTTGACTTTTGTTGTGCTTAGTGCACTGGGTAGCTGAAGGCTGCATTGATGACATTAGGATCCTGCTAATGATAATTGATATCAGGGAGGCTGACCTGTGTGGTTAGGTTAAGTTGGTTTAACCAGGAGGTTGTGTGGCTGGTCCAGAGGTGACCAGCTGTTTGGAGCTTTTTGGAGCTTGGAGCTGTTTGGAGCTTTTTGTTTGTTTGCCTAATGACAGAGTGAGATCGGTAGTCCAGTTATATCGTTTTTTCTTTTACCCCTAGGGTCCCCTTTTGGTCAGGTAGTCCGTCTCCAGACAGGCTGCGACGGCCCTGTTTTATGGGTTGGGCCGACGCTGGGGACGTTATATTATTTTTGGCTGACTCACTCTGTCCACCATTTGTTTGTACTTTTGTCTGTCTTTTGCTTTTTCCCTGACCCTATGCCAGAAGACGGTGCACTCCGCACCTGGAGGGAGGAGTCGGGCAGTTTTTCAATAAAGCTTTTTAATTTACCTTCTGCCTTCTTGTGTCTTGTGTCCCTTTAATGTGTTCGGCCTGAGCCAGCCGTAACAGGTCCAAAAAATGCAGCTGAGATGTCTTGACTGGACACCTGTCCAGGTGTCCCTGTGATGGACTGGAAACCTGTCAATTCAAACAATAAATGATATTCACCCCAATTTTTTTAAATCATATAAATACTTTATTACTGGTACATATATAACAAAGCCCCGCTTTTCTGTTTAAGGTGTTGGATGATGTGATCAAATCTCCCTACACGTCATCCGAATCTGCTGACACGTCTCTTTGTTGAACTCTTCTTGCCCATGGAGAACTAAAACAACAGAAACGAAGAGGGAGAACACGACCCTGCTGTTAAAGTGAAAACTAGCTCATTCAAACTACTGTATGATGCTGGATCCCCACCGCACGCATCTCGCGCAGCCGAAGCAGCCACTTTACATTGAAGTCTATGGGGACGCGAATCTTGGAGCAGCGGGTCGTGTCGCGGCGCATCTACAGCATACAAGCAGCGCGAAAGTGAGCAGCAGCTGTTTCCTACTCCCGCGTCGCATCCGAGCAGCGACTGTGGAAGCACGGAATGCCGTGCTTCCACAGCTCGCTTCAGCTCGCTGCTCAGCAGCAAACAATCAGGACCAATCAGGAGAGACTCTGCCATGTGATCACGCAACGACGACGGGACGGAATTAGGTGGGCACCGCGCGAAACGTTTAACAGATGAAAAAAATCCCGCGGTAAACATGGAGGAGAAACTTACAGCAGGTCGTCAAACTGGGGGCGGGTGACACGGAAGTACCGCTGAAAGCGCTCCTCGTCTGCGCGCAGCTCCTGGATCAGATGGTGAAATTCACCGAATCCATGACGCCTCTCTAATGTGGGGTGAATCCAGAATCGTCGTTGTGCACGGCGTCTGCGTGTTGCTGCTTTGTAGATTAAGTACAACAAGGCAATTCTTCGTATTGCGTCCGCCATTTTTCTGAGACCGGAAATAAACAAACACCGGAGCGGAAGAGGACCAACACGCTCCTCCTCCCACTGCAGACGCGTTAGATGAGGACAGTCATCTGTTGACAAGCAGCCAGTACAGTGCGTTTGGAGATTTTTGGAAGCGCGATATGCTTTAGGTGAGGATGAAGCATGAGAATAAACATTTTGTGATGCTTCATTTGAGTGTTGTCTTTTTTAAGGCTACAAACTAAAAAATGTTTTATGGTGACATGTTTAGGAAAGAAAGTAAACCAGCATCCTTTTGACTTGTTCAGTTTTTATTAAAATTGTTAAAGGTTTGTTTTTGATGAAATCTTATAGAATCTGCATATGGTGCCAAAATTAATGCTTGTATATTTTTAACTAGTTTTTATTTGTGTATTTTTATCCATCAAGATTTTTTTATTTTGTTGTAAATTTACATTTATTTAAAACAAAAACAATTTTAGATGCATCTTTATGAATCCGTTTGATTTAAACCGTCCTGTTTGGTCAAAAAAATGCAGCTGAGATGTCTTGACTGGAGACCTGTCCAGGTGTCTCTGTGATGGACTGGAGACCTGTCCAGGTGTCTCTGTGATGGACTGGAGACCTGTCCAGGTGTCTCTGTGATGGACTGGAGACCTGTCCAGGTGTCTCTGTGATGGACTGGAGACCTGTCCAGGTGTCTCTGTGATGGACTGGAGACCTGTCCAGGTGTCTCTGTGATGGACTGGAGACCTGTCCAGGTGTCTCTGTGATGGACTGGAGACCTGTCCAGGTGTCTCTGTGATGGACCTAACAGCCCATATCAATGGGCCTGGTACCCCATACTCCCGGAGTACCCCCCACAGAACCCCCCGAGGGACGCGGTCGAATGCCTTCTCCAAGTCCACAAAGCACATGTAAACTGGTTGGGCAAACTCCCACGCACCCTCCAGGACCCTGTTGAGGGTGTAGAGCTGGTCCAGTGTTCCACGACCAGGACGAAAACCACACTGCTCCTCCTGAATCCGAGGTTCGACTATCCGACGGACCCTCCTCTCCAGAACCCCTGAATAGACCTTACCAGGGAGGCTTAAGAGTGTGATCCCCCTATAGTTGGAACACACCCTACGGTCCCCCTTTTTGAATAGGGGAACCACCACCCCAGTCTGCCAATCCAAGGGAACTGCCCCCGATGTCCACGCGATATTGCAGAGTCGCGTAAGCCAACACAACCCTACAACATCCAGAGCCCTAAGGAACTCCGGGCGAATCTCATCCACCCCCGGAGCCTTGCCACCGCGGAGCTTTTTAACCACCTCGGCGACCTCAGCACCAGAGATCGGAGAACCCGACCCAAAGTCCCCAGGCTCTGCTTCCTCAGTGGAAGACGTGCCAGTAGGATTGAGGAGGTCTTCGAAGTATTCCGCCCACCGACTCACAACATCCCGAGTTGAGGTCAGCAGCACGCCACCTCCACCATAAATGGTGTTGGTCTCGTACCTCTTTCCCCCCCTGAGACGCCGGATGGTGGACCAGAATCGCCTCGAAGCCGTACGGAAGTCATTCTCCATGGCCTCTCCGAACTCCTCCCACGCCCGAGTTTTTGCCTCAGCAACCACCCGAGCCGCATGCCGCTTGGACTGCCGGTACCTATCAGCTGCTTCCGGGGTCCCACAAGCCAAAAAGGCCCAATAGGACTCCTTCTTCAGCCTGACAGCATCCCTCACTGCCGGTGTCCACCACCGGGTTCGAGGGTTGCCACCACGACAGGCACCAACAACCTTGCGGCCACAGCTCCGATAAGCTGCCTCGACAATAGAGGCGCGGAACACGGCCCACTCGGACTCCATGTCCCCCGCCTCCCTTGGAACGTGTTCAAAGCTCTCCCGGAGGTGGGAGTTAAAGCTCCGTCTTACGGGAGACTCTGCCAGACGTTCCCAGCAGACCCTCACAATACGTTTGGGTCTGCCAGGTCTGACCGGCATCCTCCCCCACCATCGGAGCCAACTCACCACCAGGTAGTGGTCAGTTGACAGCTCCGCCCCTCTCCTCACCCGAGTGTCCAAGACATGCGGCCGCAGATCAGATGAGACGACAACAAAGTCGATCATCGAACTGCGACCTAGGGTGTCCTGGTGCCAAGAGCACATATGGACACCCTTATGCTTAAACATGGTGTTCGTTATGGACAATCCATGACGAGCACAGAAGTCCAATAACAGAACACCACTCTGGTTCAGATCAGGGGGGCCGTTCCTCCCAACCACACCCCTCCAGGTCTCACTGTCATTGCCCACGTGAGCGTTGAAGTCCCCCAGTAGAACAAGGGAGTCCCCAGGAGGCGCACTCTCCAATACCCCCTCCAAGGACTCCAAAAAGGGTGGGTAGTCTGAGCTGCCGTTTAGTGCATAGGCACTAACAACAGTCAGAGCCCGTCATAATCACGCGACGGGAAAATCCGTATTTAGCATGTAAAAAAACGGCGCTATTTTAAACTATTTTTGAGAGGAATTGACCTTTCGCAGAAGCCCCGCCCCCTTAGTTACTGTTGCTACGCCCGTCAAGCTTTCTGTAGCCGGTGAGTGTTAGCGCGTCATGACGGGGATAGCTTGTATACCAGTGCGTGTTAGTGACTCATTTTGGAGCAATACCAGCGCAATATCCTCCAGATCCAGTAAGTCTACTATCACCCATAAGTCAGCGAAGAAATACTGTATATTTTTAAGCGTTTATTTAGCTAAATTTAAAGAAAGAAAGCTCCGGTTTGACCCGCCTGGCGCCTGCATAAAAATCAGCGAACTTTTTTTTTTAAAATCCAGCTGATTTGAACATTTCGTTAAACTCAGGAGTACGTCTACTATCACCCATAAGTCAGCGAAGAAATACTGTATATTTTTAAGCGTTTATTTAGCTAAATTTAAAGAAAGAAAGCTCCGGTTTGACCCGCCTGGCGCCTGCATAAAAATCAGCGAACTTTTTTTTTTTAAATCCAGCTGATTTGAACATTTCGTTAAACTCAGGAGTACGTCTACTATCACCCATAAGTCAGCGAAGAAATACTGTATATTTTTAAGCGTTTATTTAGCTAAATTTAAAGAAAGAAAGCTCCGGTTTGACCCGCCTGGCGCCTGCATAAAAATCAGCGAACTTTTTTTTTAAAATCCAGCTGATTTGAACATTTCGTTAAACTCAGGAGTACGTCTACTATCACCCATAAGTCAGCGAAGAAATACTGTATATTTTTAAGCGTTTATTTAGCTAAATTTAAAGAAAGACGCTCATGTTTGTCTTACCTTTGAGCATACATACGAATGCTTGTTTATCTTCGAGACATTAAGCTGGGAGTGAGGCCTTCCACACTGTTTTATCCATTGTTGACACCGTTCCAGTTGTGTTTTCGGCTTTGGGAAGGGAAAAAACAAGACTCCACCAGACAAACTCTTGGGATACCTGCTGTCTGATTTACACAATCCATAGGCGCATCGCTTCACCATCTTGTAGAATGTCGGACCTAGCTTACATAGCCGGAGATGCTAGTGACGTGTGATTGGACAATGGCCGGTTGGGGGCGGGGTTTTGCGAAAGGTCAATTGTCATTCATTTCACATTGTTTTAGCAAAAACGATCAGAGTTCAATCTTAATATATATATATGTTGTGCCATTTTATGGAAAGTTAAAAGATGATGTCAGCGGAGCTTTAACTCCAGGCTGTTTTTATTTTATTTATTTTTAAGGTTCGTGTCAAACTTGCTCATCAGTTACAGCTGAAGCTGACACTAGATTATAGAGATTGTCATTTCATCCTGAATTAAAGATTGCAATAGTCTTTTTTTTTTTCTCAAAGCACAAATACTTATTTGAATAGTTGGTGATATCATTCTGACAATTGATAACGTTTATAAATGTCAAGAATTCAAGGTTCTTTGTCATTCATATCACACGTGGTACATGAGGTGGCATGAAGTTTATGTACTCGGGGTTTAAAAAAATAGCATAAATATAAAGTGTAAAAAGAAACGATAAGGATTTAAGATAACCACTACGGTACTTACTGTCTACTTGTGCTACTAGTCCTACTTAACAGTTTTTCCACTTGTCTTGGGGGGTGCAGGGTACGGAAGCCCCCGTGATAAACAAGGGACTACTGTACATGTTGGTGAGGTGGGGTCATGTGGTGGTCCTTAACCTCGTGTGGATGGATGAACGATGGATGAAGGAAGCTGGAGACACCTTCATCTCTGCAGCAGTTTTCCTCGACAGTGTTCTGAACTGAACTTTCTCTTGTGACTGTGTTTAGTGGCAGCGTGAGCGGTCAGCTCTACAAAGTGGACCTGCAGCTTCACCAGAAGATAGCTGCCGAGCTTTGCCACCTGGAAATGAAGTCCTGCAAACCGGTTCTGAAACTGGTCAAACAGCAGCAGGGATACTGGGACCAGCTCCTCACCAGTAAGGTACTGAAGCTTTCTCATGGGCCGCTGGAGAAATGATACACCGTGAAAATATCATACAAAGGATTTATTTTTTATTTATTTATTGTAGAATATTTTTGTGAGTTACAACATGGATCACATCGATGACAAAGACAAAGTACTAAATGGTAAGAAGCTTCAGCTGGTCTGTAATGTTTCTTCTTTCAGCTTTTCCATCTTCAGATGTCTCCACAGCGAGTCCTCATCCTCCATCTCACTCTGCATCCTCTGTCCTCACTCCAACTACCTCCATGTCCTCTCTAACTGCATCCATATGTCTCTGTCTTTTTCCTGGCAGCTGCATTTCTAACATCCTTCTACCAATATACCCACTGTCCCTCCTCTGGACATGTCCAAACCACTGTCCCTCCTCTGGACATGTCCAAACCACTGTCCCTCCTCTGGACATGTCCAAACCACTGTCCCTCCTCTGGACATGTCCAAACCACTGTCCCTCCTCTGGACATGTCCAAACCACTGTCCCTCCTCTGGACATGTCCAAACCACTGTCCCTCCTCTGGACATGTCCAAACCACTGTCCCTCCTCTGGACATGTCCAAACCACTGTCCCTCCTCTGGACATGTCCAAACCACTGTCCCTCCTCTGGACATGTCCAAACCACTGTCCTCCTCTGGACATGTCCAAACCACTGTCCCTCCTCTGGACATGTCCAAACCACTGTCCTTCCTCTGGACATGTCCAAACCACTGTCCTCCTCTGGACATGTCCAAACCACTGTCCTTCCTCTGGACATGTCCAAACCACTGTCCTTCCTCTGGACATGTCCAAACCACTGTCCCTCCTCTGGACATGTCCAAACCACTGTCCTTCCTCTGGACATGTCCAAACCACTGTCCCTCCTCTGGACATGTCCAAACCACTGTCCCTCCTCTGGACATGTCCAAACCACTGTCCCTCCTCTGGACATGTCCAAACCACTGTCCCTCCTCTGGACATGTCCAAACCACTGTCCTCCTCTGGACATGTCCAAACCACTGTCCCTCCTCTGGACATGTCCAAACCACTGTCCTTCCTCTGGACATGTCCAAACCACTGTCCCTCCTCTGGACATGTCCAAACCACTGTCCCTCCTCTGGACATGTCCAAACCACTGTCCCTCCTCTGGACATGTCCAAACCACTGTCCCTCCTCTGGACATGTCCAAACCACTGTCCTTCCTCTGGACATGTCCAAACCACTGTCCTCCTCTGGACATGTCCAAACCACTGTCCCTCCTCTGGACATGTCCAAACCACTGTCCTTCCTCTGGACATGTCCAAACCACTGTCCCTCCTCTGGACATGTCCAAACCACTGTCCTTCCTCTGGACATGTCCAAACCACTGTCCCTTCTCTGGACATGTCCACACCACTGTCCTTCCTCTGGACTTGTCCAAACCACTGTCCTTCCTCTGGACCTATACATCTATACCAAGATGGCCGCGCTCAGACCAGTAGCAGCTTCATGGGCTTCCAGAACATCCCCAGTTTTTAGTAGTTTTAATAATGTTTTTGTACCTGACTCTGCGCGTTTTTTGCGGGTGAATTATAGCCGAACTGAGCTGTTGAGAATTGGAGCGGATTTACCACAAGGCACAGCTGAAATCAGCAACGAACTCAAATCAGAGCTCGGAAGATTGGATCTGCTTAGATCATCTTTCTGGAAGCAGATGCGCGGAGGAAAGAAAAGAAAGCGGTGCTCTCGAGGGAAAAAACGTGGCTGTCGAGCAGGAATCATGACGAGACTACGAGCAGACGCTAAAACCGGTAAACCCCCGATGCCGGCTTTATTTCTGTCCAATGTGCGTTCGCTCGACAACAAGATGGACCTGCTTCGTCTGAGAGTAACAACGTCGGAGGAGATGAGGAGATGTTCGGTGCTTTGTCTCACGGAAACATGGATCAATGAAGACACTCCTGACTCTGTTTACGAGTTGGATAATAAACTATTTTTCAGAACGGACCGGTGCATCGAGACTACGGGGAAAACGCGAGGTGGAGGTGTCTGCATTTACGTTAACAAAGACTGGTGCACGAACTGTGCCGTTATCAGCAGGATCTGCTCAGCTGCTGTGGAGCTTTTAACAATAAGATGTCGGCCACATTACCTCCCCCGCGACTATTCAGCGATAATAATAAGCAATGTTTACATACCCCCCGATGCTAATGCTAAAGTCGCCCAGGAAGAAATTCATGAGTTACTCACCTCGCTGCAGTGTAAATATCCTGAGGGGTTTTTCATTGTTTCCGGGGACTTCAATCACGTGGATTTACGTGTCATCCTTCCAACCTTCAATCAGCACGTTTTCACAGAAACACGAGGAAATAAGACATTAGACCAGGTCTACACGAATGTGAAGGGGGCGTACACGGCGAAGCCACGCCCACCGATCGGGGCTTCCGACCATCGCTCCCTGCTATTGGTCCCTAGACAGCTCCCCCCACTCCGACGTTCGATGCCAGAACAAAGAGTGATAACATCGTGGCGCCAAGATAGTTCCCCCATGCTAAGAGACTGCTTTGAAAACACAAACTGGTCTGTCTTCAAAGAGGCAGCTACGAATGGAAATTCAATTGACCTGGAGCTTTATGCTTCCTCTGTCCTGGGTTACATCAGTACATGTGCTGAAAATGTATCCATAAGAAAGTGTGTTAAATTTTACCCCAATCAAAAACCCTGGCTAAATAAGGATGTCCGCACCCTGCTGGCAGCCAGGGACACTGCATTCAAGTCTAAAGATACTGAGGAGTTGAGAAAGTGCAGGAGAGAACTGGATGATGGCATAAAGAAGGCCAAAGCCGCGTATGCACAGAGGATCGAGGGACAGTTCACCTCACATGATCCTAGGAGCATGTGGCAGGGCATCAAATGCTTAACAGACTACAAGGGCAAAAGCAAACAATGCCCCAGGGACCCATCCCTGCCTGATGCCCTCAATAAGTTTTATGCACGTTTTGATGATCCAAACAGACCAACTAGCACCAGGCTCACCTCATCACCAGACGAGGAGCACCTCAAAGTGACCGCAGCAGAAGTGAGAGGCAGTCTCAGAAGGATCAACCCTCATAAAGCTACGGGTCCAGACAACATCCCAGGGAAAGTTCTGAAGGAATGTGCGGACCAGCTCTGTGAGGTGCTGGCTGACATCTTCACCACCTCACTTGCACTGGAGTCAGTTCCCACCTGCCTGAAGACCGCCACCATCATCCCAGTCCCAAAAAGCTCCACAGTGACTGGTCTGAATGACTACAGACCGGTGGCTCTCACCCCGATAGTCGCTAAATGTTTTGAGAAACTGGTCATGTCCCACATCAAGACAACCGTCAACATCAACGAGGACCCTCATCAATATGCATACCGTGAGAACCGATCAACAGAGGACGCCATCTCCTCCGTGGTCCACACTGCTCTCACCCACCTGGATCAGAAGGACTCATACGTGCGTCTGCTCTTTGTGGACTTCACATCTGCCTTCAACACCATGATCCCCCAAACTCTGATAGACAAACTATCCACACTTGGACTAAGCCCCTCTATTTGTAACTGGGTCTTAGACTTCTTAACAGACAGACCACAGTCCGTGAAGATCCACAACTTCTCCTCCTCCACCATCACCCTCAGCACTGGCTCTCCTCAGGGATGTGTGCTGAGCCCTCTTCTGTTCACTCTGCTCACATATGATTGTACAGCCACACATCCAGGCTGTCATATTGTTAAGTTTGCAGATGATACAGCTGTGGTGGGATGCATCACAGATAATGATGAATCCAGCTACAGACAGGAGGTGGAACATCTGGAGAGCTGGTGCAAAGAGAACAACCTTCACATGAATGTGAAGAAGACGAAGGAGATGATTGTGGACTTCAGAAGGAACAAACACACCCACACCCCACTGTATATAGGTGGATCTGCGGTGGAGGTGGTCTCCAGCTACAAATACCTGGGTGTACACATGAATGATAACCTCAGCTGGAGCAACAACACCACCAGCCTGATCAAGAAAGGTCATCAGAGACTCTACTTCCTCAGACGGCTGAGACGAGCCGGTCTGAGAAGCCCAGTCCTCACCTCGTTCTACAGGTGTGCAGTGGAGAGCGTCCTGTGCTCCAGCATCAACGTGTGGCATGGAGGCTGCACAGTTGCAGAGAGAAAAGCTCTACAGAGAGTGGTGAAGGCTGCACAGAAGTCTGTGGGAGTCAGTCTCCCCACCATCACAGACATTTACACCTCCAGATGCAGAAAAAGAGCCACCTGCATCATGAAAGACCTCACTCACCCAGCACACTCACTCTTTGCACCACTCCCCTCGGGACGGAGGTTGAGGAGCATCAAATGTAGAACCACTAGACTGAGAAACAGCTTCTACCCTGAGGCTGTCAGACTCATGAATAAATAAATAATAAGAATAAACACTGCAAAATGTCACATCATACTGATACTGATCTGTTTCTTGTTGCTGCGTTCATCTGTGACCATCTGCTCATGTTCGTGCTGCTGTTTATAATGATGTTTTTCTACTACATTAGGGCTTAGTGTATTACTAGCTGATGTCTCTCTTAGTTAATCCTAGATGTTATTATTGTTTTTCTCTTGCATTTGTTGTTGGATGTAACTGGGACCCTGTGTACATAATCTCGTTTTCAACACATGTACTACATGCGGTGCAAATGACAATAAATTCTCTCTGACTCTGACTCTGACATGTCCAAACCACTGTCCTTCCTCTGGACATGTCCAAACCACTGTCCTTCCTCTGGACATGTCCAAACCACTGTCCTTCCTCTGGACATGTCCAAACCACTGTCCCTCCTCTGGACATGTCCAAACCACTGTCCTTCCTCTGGACATGTCCAAACCACTGTCCTTCCTCTGGACATGTCCAAACCACTGTCCTTCCTCTGGACATGTCCAAACCACTGTCCTTCCTCTGGACATGTCCAAACCACTGTCCCTCCTCTGGACATGTCCAAACCACTGTCCTTCCTCTGGACATGTCCAAACCACTGTCCCTCCTCTGGACATGTCCAAACCACTGTCCCTCCTCTGGACATGTCCAAACCACTGTCCCTCCTCTGGACATGTCCAAACCACTGTCCCTCCTCTGGACATGTCCAAACCACTGTCCCTCCTCTGGACATGTCCAAACCACTGTCCCTCCTCTGGACATGTCCAAACCACTGTCCCTCCTCTGGACATGTCCAAACCACTGTCCCTCCTCTGGACATGTCCAAACCACTGTCCCTCCTCTGGACATGTCCAAACCACTGTCCCTCCTCTGGACATGTCCAAACCACTGTCCCTCCTCTGGACATGTCCAAACCACTGTCCCTCCTCTGGACATGTCCAAACCACTGTCCCTCCTCTGGACATGTCCAAACCACTGTCCCTCCTCTGGACATGTCCAAACCACTGTCCCTCCTCTGGACATGTCCAAACCACTGTCCCTCCTCTGGACATGTCCAAACCACTGTCCCTCCTCTGGACATGTCCAAACCACTGTCCCTCCTCTGGACATGTCCAAACCACTGTCCTTCCTCTGGACATGTCCAAACCACTGTCCCTCCTCTGGACATGTCCAAACCACTGTCCTTCCTCTGGACATGTCCAAACCACTGTCCCTCCTCTGGACATGTCCAAACCACTGTCCCTCCTCTGGACATGTCCAAACCACTGTCCCTCCTCTGGACATGTCCAAACCACTGTCCTTCCTCTGGACATGTCCAAACCACTGTCCCTTCCTCTGGACATGTCCAAACCACTGTCCCTTCCTCTGGACATGTCCAAACCACTGTCCCTCCTCTGGACATGTCCAAACCACTGTCCCTTCCTCTGGACATGTCCAAACCACTGTCCCTCCTCTGGACATGTCCAAACCACTGTCCTTCCTCTGGACATGTCCAAACCACTGTCCTTTCTCTGGACATGTCCACACCACTGTCCTTCCTCTGGACATGTCCACACCACTGTCCTTCCTCTGGACATGTCCACACCACTGTCTCTTCTCTGGACTTGTGCAGACCACTGTCCCTTCTCTGGACATGTCCAAACCACTTTCCTTTCTCTGGACATGTCCACACCACTGTCCTTCCTCTGGACATGTCCACACCACTGTCCTTCCTCTGGACATTTCCACACCACTGTCCCTTCTCTGGACTTGTTTAGACCACTGTCCTTCCTCTGAACATGTCCAAACCACTGTCCCTTCTCTGAACATGTCCAAACCACTGTCCTTCCTCTGGACATGTCCAAACCACTGTCCCTTCTCTGGACATGTCCAAACCACTGTCCCTTCTCTGGACATGTCCAAACCACTGTCCTTCTCTGGACATGTCCAAACCACTGTCCCTCCTCTGGACATGTCCAAACCACTGTCCCTCCTCTGGACATGTCCAAACCACTGTCCCTTCTCTGGACATGTCCAAACCACTGTCCCTCCTCTGGACATGTCCAAACCACTGTCCCTTCTCTGGACATGTCCAAACCACTGTCCCTTCTCTGGACATGTCCAAACCACTGTCCCTCCTCTGGACATGTCCAAACCACTGTCCCTCCTCTGGACATGTCCAAACCACTGTCCCTCCTCTGGACATGTCCAAACCACTGTCCCTCCTCTGGACATGTCCAAACCACTGTCCCTCCTCTGGACATGTCCAAACCACTGTCCCTCCTCTGGACATGTCCAAACCACTGTCCCTCCTCTGGACATGTCCAAACCACTGTCCCTCCTCTGGACATGTCCAAACCACTGTCCCTTCTCTGGACATGTCCAAACCACTGTCCCTCCTCTGGACATGTCCAAACCACTGTCCCTCCTCTGGACATGTCCAAACCACTGTCCCTTCTCTGGACATGTCCAAACCACTGTCCCTCCTCTGGACATGTCCAAACCACTGTCCCTCCTCTGGACATGTCCAAACCACTGTCCCTCCTCTGGACATGTCCAAACCACTGTCCCTCCTCTGGACATGTCCAAACCACTGTC
>JBBPBX010015494.1:16505-49370 GCA_038048925.1 Garcialebias charrua | reverse complement strand
GTTCTAACAAGTGAGGAGAGTGTGATGGGAAGATGGAAGGAGTACTTTGAGGAGCTAATGAATGAAGAGAATGAAAGAGAAAGAAGAGTGGAGGTCATAGAAACTGTGGACCAGGAAGTGGGAAAGATTAGTGAGGGTGAAGTCCGGAAAGCTTTGAAAAGAATGAAGAAGGGGAAGGCAGTAGGACCTGATGACATACCAGTGGAGGTTTGGAAATGTCTTGGAGAGGTGGCAGTGAGGTTTTTGACTCAAATATTTAATGGAATATTTGAGGGTGAGAAAATGCCTGAAGAATGGAGAAGAAGTGTGCTGGTTCCCATTTTTAAGAACAAGGGTGATGTACAGAGTTGTAGCAACTACAGGGGAATTAAGTTGATGAGCCACACGATGAAGATCTGGGAGAGAGTTGTGGAAGGAAGGCTTAGACAAGAGGTGACTATCTGTGAGCAGCAGTATGGTTTCATGCCAAGAAAGAGCACCACAGATGCCATCTTTGCTTTGAGGATGTTGATAGAGAAGTACAGAGAGGGTCAGAAAGAACTCCATTGTGTGTTTGTGGATTTAGAAAAAGCATATGACAGGGTGCCAAGAGAGGAGGTGTGGTATTGCATGAGGAAATCTGGAGTGGCAGAAAAGTATGTTAGACTGGTACAGGACATGTATGAAGACAGCAGGACATGTATGAAGACAGCAGGACATGTATGAAGACAGCAGGACAGTGGTGAGATGTGCTGTAGGAGTGACAGATAGCTTCAAGGTGGAGGTGGGATTGCATCAAGGATCGGCTCTGAGCCCCTTCTTGTTTGCTCTGGTGATGGACCGACTAACAGATGAGGTCAGGCAGGAATCCCCATGGACTATGATGTTTGCAGATGACATTGTGATATGTGGTGAGAACAGGGAACAGGTGGAAGAGAACTTGGAGAGGTGGAGGTATTCACTTGAAAGAAGAGGAATGAAAGTCAGTCGTAGTAAGACAGAGTACATGTGTGTGAATGAGAGGGAGGCCAGTGGAACAGTGAGGCTACAAGGAGCAGAGGTCACAAAGGTGCAGGACTTCAAGTACTTGGGTCCACTGTCCAAGAAAATGGGGAATGTGGTAAAGAGGTGAAGAAGAGAGTCCAGGCCCTCTTAAACATCCAAGAATGAGACAATGGTAAACAAAGCAGTTTGTGTTCTTTTTAACCCTTTATTTTTGAATTTACAGCTCACACGTCATGTGACGAAACAACACATTTCAAAAACATACACAAAGTAAAAGATTAAAAAAAGCAATAAATTATTCAACATCGTTTGACAAACACACAAAAAATTTCAACTTTAAACAAACAAAAAAAACCCACACAGCTGTCTTTTTAGTTATTTAATTATTTGTTATAGTTTCTGGGTTGATCTAACAAGGTTAAGTCAGGTCATCTGGATGGATTCGGTGTTGAAACAAAGAATCCATCCAGATGACCTGACTTAACCTTGTTAGACGTTTCTTCCTAGATTATTGCGCATCAAGAATTTCTGAGTTGACTTGTTCCCTTTCCCTCAGTCTGATTTACTTCACAGCTTAAGTACGAAAACTATTAATATTTGTGCAGAACTGTACATAAAGTTTTATTTTTAACTACATGGAGCCTGAAACTAAACATCGGAGGGGATGTAGGGATCACACTGCACAGGACAGTAGGAAAAATCCACACTAAGTTGAGGAATATGTGGAAAAAATGCCCAAAACCTTTCAGAAGGATCACCTTTTTTTAGAAACATTGCAGCATCCGGGTTGTCGTCTTTCTTCTGATGAGGAAATAAGACAGAGGGATGGGAAGCTCTGCTGAAATCAGACCCTTGTTCCAGAAGAGTGCAGGTTTCCCGTTGATCCAAGCGTTGGACGACAGACGACTCACTGGCTCTATCTGCTGGCAGCTTGAAATCATTTAAGCACACAGGTCTGGTTTGCCTCTCTGCGGACTTTGGATCAAACAAAGGCAGGAGGGAGGAGGGAATATGGGTGTCAGGCATAGAGCAGGAAATGCTGGCGTAGATGCAGGGGGTGGTGTTGAGTTCACTGATGGGGAATTTACTGTCTCCAGGTGGGTTTCTGGTGAAAGTGTTTTCTGTTTTGACCGGTGGTGCAGACAGCAGGAAGGAGGCGTGATTCTGAAGACGACAGCCAGGCGGGTAGATGTGCTGCTCCAGATCCTGCAGCTTACCAAGCAAACTCACTTCAGAGTACATGACACTGAACCTCTCCTGTCCCCCCACCAGCTGCTGAGTCTGAAATGAAAATACACGAGAACAGCAAAAGAGTCATACAACTTTATACGTAGTGTTTCATGGAAAGAGTAAGAAGCACCCTGGTTCAAGAGCAGATAAAATAACTGGTGTCCAGATTTTATTCAATGGTTTCTTATCAGCTGATATTTGGTAGAATTAGAATCAGCTGGTACTACGTCCATGCTCTTTGTGGACTTCACATCCATCTTCAACACCATGATTCCCCAGACCCTGATGGACAAACTCACACTAGGGCTAAGTTCCTCTCTATGCAACTGGGTCCTGGACTTCTTAACAAACAGACGGCAGTCTGTGAGGATCAACAACTTCTCCTCCACCATAACCCTCAGCACTGGCTCTCCTCAGGGCTGTGTGTTAAGCCCCCACTCCTGTTCACTCTGCTCACATTTGAGTGTGCACCTCCTCATCCAGGCTGTCACATCGTAAGGTTTGCAGATGATACAATGATGGTTGGATGCATCAAGCAATGAGTCCAGCCACAGGCAGGAGGTGGAACACCTGGAGAGCTGGTGCAGAAAGGACAACCTTCACATCAATGTGAAGAAGATGAAGGAGATGGTCGTGGACTTCAGACGGAACAAACACACCTACCCCCTCCCTGAAAAAGGAGGATCTGCAGTGGAAGTGGTCTCCAGCTACAAGTACCGTAAACACCGGTGTATAATACACACTTTTATTGCTCATTTGAATGTCCTGTGTATTATACACCGAAGCGTATTATCTACAGATTTTTTTCCCATATTTTTAGACCCATTTTTGGCTCTGATTCGCTTTTTCATTTTGGCCTAAAAATGGTGCAGTACCAGTTTCGGCCGCTATGGGCGCTAATGCACCCTGTAGTCTGTTTACCTGCAGACTGTACCTGGAGGCGTATCCTGGCGCCATCTAGTGGCCATAAAAAAGACTGTCACGGCAGCGCGTATTATACACCGAAGCGTATTATCTACCGATTTTTCTGATTTATTTCCAAATATTGGCCAAAGCGTATTATACACCGGAGCGTATTAACACCGGTGTTTACGGTACCTGGGGGTACACATGAATGATAACCTCAGCTGGAGCAACAACACCACCAGCCTGATCAAGAAAGGTCATCAGAGACTCTACTTCCTCAGACGGCTGAGACGAGCTGGTCTGAGCAGCCCAGTCCTCACCTCCTTCTACAGGTGTGCAGTGGAGAGCATCCTGTGCTCCAGCATCAACGTGTGGCATGGAGGCTGCACAGCTGCAGAAAGAAAAGCTCTGCAGAGAGTGGTGAAGGCTGCACAGAAGATGTTGGAGTCAGTCTCCCCACCATCACAGACATTTACACCTCCAGATGCAGGAAGAGAGCCACCTGCATCATGAAAGACCTCACTCACCCAGCACACACACTTTCCCCCACTCCCCTAAGGAAGGAGGCTGAGGAGCATTAAAGGTTCAGTCTGCAGTTTCTGTAAAACTGCAGCACTTAGAAAAAATTTCAACAAGCAAAGCATTCTGATCCCTCCCCCTCAGAGCCATATATGGCTCTGCTCTCCCATGGTCTGCTGAAATTCAAATTCAAGCTCTGTTTTTATTGGCTGGTTACAAACTCTGTTTTTATTGGCTGGAAAACGGCGGGTCACTTTTTCTTTTTAGAAATGCTTATTTACCACCTGGAGAAGCAAGGGGACAATATATATATATATATATTTTTTTTTTCAGAGATTACCTGGCTAACATCAGTCTGTCAGGAGATAGTGACAGAGTGAAGAAATATGTTAATAAAAATGTTACATACTGCAGCTTTAAGTGTAGAACCACTAGACTGAGGAACAGCTTCTACCCTGAGGCTGTTAGACTCATGAATATCTAATCACTGTTTCACTGTAACACTACTTTGGTAATAGGTGCTGCTGATTATTTCATGCTGCTGATTATTTCATGCTGCTGTTATTTGGCATATTGTTTTGCAGCATTAGTGTTTTTAGCATATTTCTTAGTTCATATCTTAGATATTAATACTGTTTCTTTTATACTTTATATTTTTGCTTTTGTTGGGTTTAACTGGGACCCTGTGTACACAATTTAGTTCCACCTCATGTACCACATGTGGTGTGAATGACAATAAAACCTACTTGAACTTTGAACTTAAAACATAGAGCCTTGTGTGTATCCTCTTGTCTTATATTGTCTCAACTTATATCATTTGTTTTGTCTTCTCTCATATTCTCGTGTTGTATTGTCCCATAATGTGATGTATCAAACTATCATCTGTTTTATTTTATTTTTATGGGCAGCACGGTGGCACAACTGGTAGAGCTGCTGCCTCTCAGCGAGAAGGTTGCCGGTTCAAATCCCGGTCCGGGGCCTTTCTGGGTGGAGTTTGCATGTTCTCCCCGTGCATGCGTGGGTTTCCTCCGGGTACTCCGGTTTCCTCCCACAGACCAAAAAACATGCTTGTTAGGCTGATTGGTGACTCTAAATTGACCCTAGGTGTGAGTGTGAGAGTGGATGGTTGTTTGGTGTGAGTGAGACAGGTCCCTCTTGTAAATGAGTCCCCGTGACTCAACGAGGCTAGCCTGTATAAATAAAGGTTGAATGAATGAATGAAATTTAATTTTTTTATTTTGTGTATTGTATTGCCTCACCTTGTCCCATCTTGCACTGCATTGTATTTTTTTATCTTTCTAATTCCGGCTCTTGGCGAAGTAGGTCGCTCTCTGCTCCTCTCCTCCCTAAGTTTTCCTCCTCCCTGCTTTTGCATTTTTGTCTCGTCTGCAACTCTTCAATGCTCACTCAAAGCAATTTGGAAATGGATTTAATTGCGTGGGCTGTCTCCTCTATCGATAAAAATTTTTCCACGAAGCGCTCCAGACCAGGAGAACCGGCGTGCCCCCTCGACACGCACGCGGTTGGTTACATTATGGACTCGTGGGGAGAGTGGAAGTTGATGTGTCTGACCGTTCTTTCAGTCGAGGACGTGGAAGATCTGTGGATAATTGGACTTATGGTAGCAGGTGCGCTGCTCTTTGGCTTAGGCGGAGGATTCTGCTACTGGAAACTGAGGAAGACTTCCGCGGCGATCAACGCGCTGGCGAAACTTCCTGCTCAGAATGATTCTTTGATCCGAGCTGTGACCTCAATGAACCAGCTGTTGTTCGAGCTGAATCGCACGATGGGAACAGTGGTGGACGACCGCAGACCTGCGGTGCGTTTTGGGACTCGTTTACAGCCGAGCGGGCTTCATCAGGCGGGAGACGGGGACCTGTAGCTCGGATTGAATGAAAGCTCACATAATTCGGACGAATTTTGGACCCAGACGGCACCTGGACTCAAGGCTGCAGTCAGAGTACACTGTAGCCTGCCCTGAAAATAAATGAAGCAACTAATCTAATCGGGACCCAAGCAACCTTGAAAAAAGGCTGACTGCAAACCTCTCCTGGAGTCTGAAGCTGTTGGAATAACTGTCGCCCCCCCCCCAAGAGGTCTCTGTGTGCACTCAGATGGAGCCGGCTGAGCCCATCTGCAGACTGTGCTTATCTGAACGATTGCTCACAGACTTATCTCCCTGCTACGCCACCAAAATGCAACATGTCTTTTGTCTTATCTGTGCTGAGCTGGTAGAGTTTTTTTGACTTTATCATAGAATGTCCTAAGACAAAATGTGATAGATTCTTTTTTGAATACCAATGATTATCCCACTGTAACATTCCTTTTTTTCCCCATATCTGATTGTCTGGCGGCGCGGATTAAGTTCTGCTGCGGCTTTCCGTGCGTACGTCCCTCTTAGGATGGTGCGCGCGCCAATCGCAATGTTTTGTACCCCGGTACAAATATGGCAATAAAGATATATTCTATTCTATCTATTTTTGTATTCTATTGTATCATCATCTCATATTGTCTCATATCATACTGCGCTGAATATTTTTATGTCATTTTATCATATTGCATAATCTTATCTCCTTTCATCTAATCCCATTTAATTTACTTTTATCTCAATTCATCTAATCTTATATCATCTTCCATTCTCCAATTTAATCTCATCCCGTACATATTCTGACATCTCTAATTAATTTGGGTTTATTTAGGGACATAAGCTCCTTGAGCTTGTTCGTTTAAAAAAAAAATAGATTAGATAACAGATTTATTGATCCTTTGGGAAGATTCCTTAAGGGAAATTTAAAAATATGTCACCATATTTTATCTATTTTCTTTTGTATTTTGTTGTGCAGTGCAAATAAATAAAATGGGGGTAAAAAAAGAAAACTCGTTTCATATTGTACTGATTGGTGTTGCTCTCTATCCTAAGAGTTTTAAACAAAATGACTTCTTTCCTTGTCAGCCAAAGACGTTTTGCTACTTCTGTGGAGAGTTTATTCAGTTTAAACTGAAAAGAAACAGCTAACAACTCTTTCTGAATATAAAGGGTCTTGTGCCGTCTGTGACTCACCACCTTGTTGTGGTGAAGCAGATTGAATGTGTGGAAGAGACTAAAACACAGGATGTCAGAATTAAAAGTCAGATTCTGTTCAAAACAAAAGTTTTAATTTACCATTAAACTAGTTTCAGGGGTCCAGCGGGACAAGGTGCTGTTGGATGGATCAGGTACGCCTTGACACAACTTTTTCTTCACCCTACAAATGACAAATACAAAAAATACAGTCCAAGTGAAACTTTTCACTTTGTAAAAAAAATAGAGACATAGCAGCAGGGGTGATTCTAGGATCTGATCTTGAGGGGTGCGTAGCCCCCACTCATGACAATGGCTCTGGACTTGAACAACCATGGTGAGGTTTGTGAGAAGTGCACATCCAAGTACTGACCAGGCCTGACTCTGATTCTGAGATCAGATGAGATCGGGTATGTTCATGGTGGGATGGCCGTCAACGAGGAGCTCAGTCACAAATAAGACTTTTAAGGATCATAACAATCAAAGACTAAACTAATGCAACCAGAAGTTGCAACATTTATCTACACACAAAACAAAGAACAACTAGCTTTAATCATTAACCTTTAATTGATCTATTAACCTCTGACTTCAAAGTGTTTGTAATGTAAAACACTGACAATGTTCTCGGAGGAAAAGGGGGTGGAGCTTCTGCAAGTTAGGAATGTTTACCTTCGGGACAAATTGAGGTCACCGATTGGTCATTTACTGACGAGCGTACTGGATTGATTGACAGGTGGAGTTGAGGATCCGACCCGTTTTAAGAGTAATTTATTCCATAATTATTCCATAATTATTCCAAATTTATTTAATATTTCAGTGAATCTAAGATTTGAAAACTGAGTTTCCTTACAAAATGGAAAATGTACCGTATTTTTCAGTCTATAAGTCAAGTTTTTTTCTTTCTTTGAGATTTTGAGCACTTTGAGATTTTTATTTATTAATTGAATTTATTAATTGAATTTATTATTATTATTATTTTTTTTTTGCATAATATGAATGCCCTGCAACTTATACGCCAAAGCGACATATTTGTTGACTTATCTGTTTAAATAAAGGTTGAATGAAAATTTATGGATTTTTTCCTATATTTATAAACCAATTTTTGTCTGAGATATGACCGTTTTTTCATTCATTCTGACTGAAAATATTGAACACTACCATTTTCAGCCACTAGATGGCACTTGAGTAGTATGCCATGCCGTTGTGTCATGTAATAAGTAAAAGTGTCTATTAATGACACAATCGGCTTGCCATAACCTGCCACCTTCATCCAGCTCACCAGGGGGCAAACGTCAAATCAGATTCATATCGCTGCACCGGCCCAGAGAAATACAGTACAACTAATTTGACAACTGAAGTTCATTTATTAAGGAAAAGTTCAACTGAGACACACCTTTACTATAATGTCGAGCAAACAAATAATTGTTTTTAAGAGTTAATCTTGTTAAATTCTTGTTAAAGTCCTCCCGTGCACGCTCCCACGGCCGCCATTTGGCAGCCAATCGATTTTGGCACACCGGCCCACATTTCCGGGTTGTCAGCTGTGACGCATAATAGATGCAACGTATACAACGAAGTGACTTATTTATGTTTTTTTTCTTTCCATTTTATTAGACATATTTGGATTGGTGCAACTTATAGGGTGGTGTGATAGGGGTGCAGGAAATAATAGATTTTTTAAAGAATCTAGATTCTTAGTCCTGGCGATTCAGAATGGATTCTAAAAACCCAAAATCGATTTTTTTGTTGTTGTTTACATTAAAACCCAAAAGATAAAGAAAATAAAACCATATCTCATAGTATATGAAAGAATACATAAAAGGAAATGTGGCAGAAAGAAGAAGAAATCTGACCCGAACCAGTGACCTCCAGGACCCGATAAGGATAAAGCGGGTAAAGATGATGGATAGATGGCTTTTGTTGAAAAGATTTATCAAACAAATCTTTTAAACAAAATCCATCCATACACATTTGAAACATGGATGAATGCAATATGATTTTGAAGTCTATTTTATTTTGAGTTAAAGACCGTGTAAAGTGAATTTCAACATTTTCTTAAATAAACATTATAAATGTGATAATTGTAATGTTGTAAATGAGTAAAAAGTTTCAAAATTGTAGCTCAATTAATTTTGGAGTTATACATGAAACTGTGTATAAAGATATGTGTGTTTCAGGATTTTTTAGGCGTGTTTTAAACGGGACCGCGTTTCGTCACGCGGTCCTCATTAGTATAGCCCTACCCCCTGCTGCTCCAGTCATATAAATTGTTCTTCGCATGGGTGGAGCCGTTCACTCGCGAGTCGCAGATAGCATCAGATAGCAATAGCATAGATATTTTGTTCATTGTTAGCTAGCTAATCAATTATGCCTCGTTCCTGCATCTTCCCTGGATGTTTTAATGGTCAGGGCACCTGCTACTGACCGTCTCCCTCCTCAGCCTCCGGACACCGCCGCCGCCTTTCCTGTTTCTTTTCTTTCTTTCTTTTTTTTTTATTGCTAAGCCTGTGCCCTACAAGTTCACAAGCTCCTTTTTTGCTAAGAAAATGCGACAGGTCCATTGCATACTTAGTTATCAACGTGATTACTCTTTATTTTAATCACCAACACAGCCCCCGCATGCGATGTGTCGGGTCGGACCGGGTGCAGCCGCGCGAGTCCGCTCATCTTCTAAACACATAACAGCGGAGTTATGAATTATAGTTGTGTCCTCAACTTTTAAAATAAAACCAGAGTTGTTTGTGCACTAAAAACAGCGTAACTCTTGGAAAAAGGAGCAAACAGAGCAGGTTTACTGATGAACCTGTCTTCCTCCTCCACACACAGTTCAGCTCTGAGCGAGAGGGTCCTCCTACTTGCTCTGAGCTGCAGAACTGCGCTGAAACCACGCCCACGCGCTGACACGCCCCCACCGTTCCAGACCCTGGGAAAATCATGTTTTTTCCTTATATTTGAGACTTAATTTTATAAGGTAAACAATGTTTTTAATCAGTCAGATTTATATGGGTGATTAATAACACATATTTATGCCGTGTGACAAACTCAAAACACAAATTTAATTTTACTTTACACGGTCTTTAAATGTTTATGCAATACACAGTAAGCTGAAATCTTTGTTTACGTTTGTATTTTGAATTATTTGTGATGGACTGGAGACATGTCCAGGGTGTCCCCTGCCTCTCGCACAGTGACTGCTGGATATAGGCACCAGTGACGTCCAGGACCCGATTAAAGCTGCTGCATTCTATTCATATACCCATCTGCTGTATTTATACTGTATTATTTGACATTATTAATGTTTGCTACAAGCATACATTATTGCTTTAAATAAATGTTTTATTTGTTTACATTATTGTGTAATCTTTTCATGATTTCAATTGAAAATTGTTTCAGAATCGAAAATCGTTTCAGCATCAAAAATCAGTCCTGGAAGGAAAATCGTTTTAGAATCGAAAATCGATTTTTAATTGAATCGGTGCATCAAAAATCAGAATTGAATCTATTCTCCAGACACTGACAGATTCGCACCCCTAGTGCGATGTGTACGGCGGAAAATATGGCACTTACAGTATATGGCACCTGCTATCTTATCGAGACACTCAAAGCTCTTTACAACACAATCTGTGCCTCATTTACCCGTTCATACAGCAGCACACAAAATCATCATTTGTCAGGAGTGCTGAGTTACAGTTTCAGCACACAGGTCACTGTGCAGGCTTTGTGTGTTTAGCATCTTACACTTTGTTCTGTGTCAGGCAGGCCATCACCATCAGCACCAGTGACGTCAAGGCGAGTGAGACGACAACATACATCTCCAGGGACACGTCCTCATAGCCTTCACACACACACACAGTGAAGATTAGGATTCACTCATGATCCAGAGTGTACAATGTGTGTGTGTGTGTTTTCAAATCACCGATGTTCACTCTCACTAGGTTCCCAGCTGGACCAGTGCCGACAACAGTGCTGACCTGCATGAAGATGTCGTAGAGGCCAGGCGGCATGTTCTTCAGAGTGTGGTGGTGAATGTGACCAGGAACGATGATGCCTGAAGAAACAACACATCAAAACTGACCAGATGTGAAGAATCTCCCACGTCACATTCTGTCTCTATTCCTGTACAAACTGGGCTATTGTACAGTTACTGTGTTTGTGTGTTGGCTAATGTTGATTAGCTGTGGCAGCCATCTTGAAAAAGTTAATCCGTTGTAGATGAACTACCCAATGATTACTTTCAGAAAGATTTATTGAAATCTGTTCACTGGTTCATGAAATATGTTGTTGTTAACAGACAGAGACGTTGACAAGTTGTTGGAGATCAGTCTCAACTTCTACAACACTGAAGTTTAGGTCAACACCTGAAAAACAGAGTTATGGCCATTTTTTGTGTTTTATAGGTCACTTGGCTTTGGCAACCATTTTGAGTAGCACTGACTCAAAAAGTTATTTAGTTCTAGATCTAAATTCAATCTTCTACACGTTTCATTAAAAGCTGCCCAGTGTTTCATGAGATATTTTGCTAACAAAATCAGAATAAGCTTTATTATCATTATACCGAGATACAACGAGAATTTAACAGACAGAGATACTTTCTTTATAATGTCTTCAGTTGATCCAAAATGTTGCTGCCAGAGTCTTAACTGGAGTTACTGGGAGAGATCATCTCTCTCCAGTTTTAGTTTCTCTCCATTGGCTCCTGTCAAATCCAGAACTGAATTCAAAATCTTACTTCTAACCTACAAAGCGCTCAACAACCTAGCTCCATCTTATATTACAGATCTTATTGTTCCATATTTTCCTAACAGAGCACTTCACTCTCAGACTGCAGGTTTACTTGTGGTTCCTAGAGTTTCCAGCAGCAGAATGGGAGGAAGATCTTTCAGTTCTCAGGCTCCTCTCTTGTGGAACCAACTTCCAGTTTCTGTCCATGAGGCTGACACATTGTCCAGTTTAAGACTTTCCTGTTTGATGAATCCTATAGTTAGGGTTGACTTGGGTTTCCTGACCTATACCTTAGATATGCTGCTTAGACTTAGACTGCTGGAGGACAAAATGACATTTCTTCACTCTGCTGCTGTCTTTACTTACTCTACCTGCTTTGTATTTGCAGTTACTTCTATCCTTAATGTGTTTTTTTGTCTTTCTTCCAATAGGGGGGTTCACCTGGACCTGCCATCTGTTTATCTGTTCCTCTCAAACCCAGCCAGGTGAAGTAGATGGCCACTTGTCCTGAGCCTGGTTCTGCTGGAGGCTTCTTCCTTTTTAAAAGGGAGTTTTTCCTTTCCACTGTTGCCTTTGTGCTTGCTCAGGATGGAAGACTGCAAATGAAATGAAGATTCTGCTAGATAATTTTTACTAGTTGACTTTTGTTTGTATGTGATTTTTTTTTTGTACAGTGCCCTCAGATAACTTCTGTTGTGTCTTGGCGCTATAGACATAAACTGAACTGAATACTGTAGATAGAATCACACAAATTCAAAAACTTTACTGTACTGTCTACCTTTACCTTTCAGTGTTTGGGTAATAATGATAATACATTAAATACAGTACATTTAAAAACAATTATATACCATATTCCTTTTGTAAGTTGACGATATAAATGTTGTCTGGCTCATCGGGGCACATGGAGGTTTTCCATGAACGTTTCTCTACTCTTCAATCTCAAACACTACTCTGATCAAAGTCAAGTCAAAGTCAACTTTATTGTCAAAACTGCAATATGTAAGTACATACACAGGATTGAAATTGCATTTCTCTCAGTCCCTCGGTGCAACAGTAAACATTTAAACACTAAAACACTGAAACATTTAATAAACATAAGCATAAAATGAAATAATAAAAGTGTAATACTGTCCTGAGTTTTTGCATAGTAGTTTTTGCATAGTAGTAGTATGAAAGTATGAAAAGTTACACCAACACTAAAACACTAAACATTTAATAAACATAAGCATAAAATGAAATAATAAAAAGTGTAATACTGTCCTGAGTTTTTTGCATAGTAGTATAAAAGTGTAAAAAGTATATCTATAAAATAAAATGAAAGTTCTGGCATTGACATTTGTAATAGAGTGACAAAGCAGCATATGAAGTTTATGTACACAGTATATGTATGAGGTAGTTGATATTGGTATAGAGGTAAAGTGGCATATGCAATAAGGCTAGTAAAAAATAATATATATATCAGCAGTAGTGTAGATATAAAAAGTAGTTAATCATCAAGTAGTAGTAACATCAACTGATCTGATCCCAGCAGAAAACTTTTCTTTTTCAACAAACCTTTCTTACAAGACGTTCAGTAAAAATAAAAATATATATTTGCACGTCACTCACGTCTTGCTGGTTGGTTGTGGGAGTTGTAGAAGAGGGTGTAGTTGCAGATGAAGCCATGAAGCTGCTCCACAGGTGGAGGAGTCCAGCTGAGCTCCACTGAGCTGCCTGAGATGTGCTGCCCTTTCACATTAGGACCAGCAGAGGGCGCTGTGGGGAAACACGAGTGAGCCACTGATACTTTATTCATTAAAACAAATGTAGGCTCTGTTGCTGTGTATAAAAATCAAACAACTTGAGCACTGAATGGTCGCAAAGTTCAAACCCTTTCTATTTCTATGTTTAATATTTGTTTACAAAGTTTTAAACTTGAAGCTACTTTTCGGTTGAACGTGGACATTACTAAGAACAAGTTTCTCTGTTCAGATCACGTACCGCCCTGCCGTGTATAAATGTGGAGTGTTTGATAAGTTTCTGCTCCGTGGTCCCCGTACAGAGCTTTCACACAAACTGTGTAACGTTCCAACGGCCTCACTTCCTCTGAAAAAACAACAACACAAAGACCAAAACAATTTACGTTTGTCACAAGACGAGAATACAACCTCTGCTCTGAAGACGCTGGGACGTTGTGTGAAATGTAAATAAAAACGAGAGGTAATGATTTGCACACGCAGTTGTCCCTGAATTCATGTCAAATCTTTAAACTAAGAAAATTAATATCATTTTGAATTTGATGGCATTAACCTTTCTCAAAGAAAAACTGGAACTGGACCGTGCTCACTACGGTGAGGAATGCATGGCAAGCCGTGCTTACAGACAGTGGTAAACGTGTACCTGAGCCCAGAACAGAATCAGACCTGTTTTAGTGCAGTGAACCCCGAGGGGCCAAAGATGACGGCATCCAATATCTACTTTCAGTTTTGTCCTTTGAGGTGAAATTATTTAAATATTTTAATAATATCATGAACTACTGTATAGACATAAGTTGCAGCATGGTGGTCAGTGCGGCGCTCTCATAATCCTGAGGTTGTGGGTTCGAGCCAATGAAACAATGAATTATATTGTTAAAATTAAATAGTTTTCATTTGATACTATTTCTATCTTAACATGTGATTCTCGACCTGCCATTGTGTATCTGTTCCTACCAAACCCAGCCGGTTGAAGCAGATGGACACTTGTCCTGAGCCTGGTTCTGCTAAAAGTTTCTTCCTCATGAAGGAGTTTTTCCTTTCCACTGTCTCCTTCATGCTTGTTCAAGATGAGAGTTCTGCGATGGAGTTAAACTCAAAGCAGTCTGCACCTCAGATAAATAATGTTAAATTTTTATATATGAATGTTTCTGTTCAGTGCCCTGAGATGACTTCTGTTGTGACTTGGTGCTATAGAAATAAACTGAATTGAGCCCAGGCTGCGTCAGGAAGGTCATCTGCTGTAAACCCAATGTCAAATCTTTCATGCGAGTTTACTCGCTGCGTTAACCCCTGGAGAAAGGAGCAGCTGAAAGAAAGTTTTTTAGATGATAGGATATTTAAAGTCTTTCCAATTTTCTACTGGGAGTATTAATCTGAAATTTTTTCACAACTTTTATTGCAAATTGGTGACATTGGTGACATTGGCCCATCTGTACCTCTAAAACACTTAGTCTCTCTAAAAAGCTTTTTATACCCAGGCTTCTTACTAACCTGTTGCCAATATATTTTTATTTATTTTTTATTTTATTTATAAAATTTGTTCATTATTTTAAATACAAAAAACACAATACAAAACAATCCCATAAATGATAACGTACAAAATATAAAAAAATGAAAGGTAGCAGAAAGAAAAAAAATCTTATTATATCTGCCCCTTTTTTCAAACAATCAGTTCAAACAATAATAATCTTCCAGTAACAGAACAAAATGAATAACTCTTTCTAATTTTCTAACTAATACAATACACATTACGCTACTTTATATATATATTTTTTAACAATTTAGTTTTGATCATTTTCTTAAATGTAAACATTGACTTGGCATTTTTAACTACATTCTCCAAATTAAGCTAATTAGCTGAAAAAAAGCTCCTCTGCTGTTTCTTATCAGTACCACTTACTTTAGTTGCCCCTTAACCTATTTCTTTTAAAACTGTCCATTTGTGTTTTGATATGTTTGCTATGCTCCACTGTGAATTAAACTGTGTTTTTATTGACCTTTTACACAACTTCCCAACATTTTCTGAACTGGGGTTTCTGTTTTTGTTGGGTTACCAGTGACGAGCAGCTTCGTGCAGGAACTGTTCAGCTTCTCCCAGTGAAGGACGCCGCTGCGTTTCTCTCCGACAGCAAACCACTCGACAACAAACCCGCTCACGGATCCATTTTGGGGGTGCGTCCACCGAACCTCCAGGCTGAAGTCGTTCAGGGGAGACGCAGTGATTTGACGCGGGGCAGGTGGCTCTGAGAGAACAAAGACGACGATGAAGCTGTCGCTCAAACAACGACAGCACATTTTGGATCGTCTGTCCTTGGTGTTTTTAACGTTGGAGACAAAAGGGAAGGTCAGAGAAATTTTTTGAAAAGTCTGCCTCGCTGCAAATGATTGATCTCTGCACAAAGCAGCTGTAGAACAGACTTCTACAATACAGAGGCTCAAACTCTACAAGACAAGGCAGCAGCTGCTTTGCACACCTGTCGTCTGTCTCACCTGATGCTACAACAGTCGTCTGGCTCTCGAGAGCAGTAGAAAAGTTACCTGTCTCTGGGACGACGGGGATCCAGAGTCGAGCTTGTGGTGAAGTCCCTGCAGAGGTCGAGGCCGTCAGCGCGCAGGAGCATCGTCCCGAGGGGAGACGCAAGCTGCAGGAAGTATTGACACCACGCAAATTGTTGCAGCTCCCATGATCACCAAGAACCTGAGCGGTGTCTGTTTCACAGGAGACGTTGTAGAAGACAACCCTGCCGTGGGCCAGAGAGCGAGGCAGAGGCTGAACGCAAAGAATAAAAAAGAGACAAGTAACTAGAACACACCCATAAAGCAATAAATAAGGATTTTCATGAAAATGTGAAAGATTGAAAACTGATTATTACACGGCGCTCAAGCACAGAGTGAGCAGGCACAGACAACTAATCTATTCTTCAAGAGCTCCCACATGTGAACACGCACCTTCCACAGCAGAGACACGAGCCTCCACCCAAAGCTGCTGGACGGCTTCACCTGCCTCCAGAGGGTCGGAGCTGCAGACGGAGCTGGTGGATTGAAGCAAATTCAGTCATTCCCACAGGTGGAAAGAGTTCTGACAATGTGTACTGTTACACTGCTTACATTGTACTCAATTACAAGTAAAAGTACTGCTGTTATACTGTAAAAAATACTTAAAGCATCACTGACATGATTTTTTTTACTATGCATTAAATTGCTCAAAATATATACTGTATCTTGTATCATTCAACTATGTTCGTTTTTGCAAACGAAATGATAAATCAATTTAATTTTGCTTTAAAAGTGATTTTAAAATTTGCGCCGTGTTTATTCATGGGAAATCCGATTACACGCGAATGCAACATCTGTGAAGTAGTATCGGGCAGAGGCAGTCTGCGTGTGTCAGCAGCTCGCCTGCAGATCGCGGTTTTTTTTGTATAACTTGAAAAATGCCGTTACGTTGTGTCGCATTTTGGTGTTCTAATATCATCAGTGAACAAGTGAGCCTTTTCACTTTCCCAAAAGATGAAATACTTCGTCAAGAATGCAACAAAGCTGCATCACTCAGAGCCCCCCAGCCTCGCCCTACCTGAAGGTAAGTCTCATACAGCTGCAGACCTAAATTCAGATCCTGTTGTTTCTTGTTCCATCACCCTGAACTATTTTCTGCTTCCCAGAATGAAGACAAATAGCTCAAATCTTCAGATTGCTAAATTCGTTAGTTTTAAATTGTCCGCTATTAAAGAGACGTACCTAATACCAGAGCCCTCGGCCCGATTTTACGTCACGGATGGTGCATTCGCGTGTAATCGGATTTCCCGAGAATAAACACGGCGCAAAGTTTAAAATCACTTTTAAAGCAAAATTAAATTGATTTATCATTTTGTTTGCAAAAACGAACATGGTTGAATGATAAAAGATATATATTTTGAGCAACTTATGCATAGAAAAAAATCCTGTCACCCACGCTTTAAATAAAAGTACAAAGTACTCCTCTTAAAAACTACTCAGATTATTAATTATTTTTAACCAGTTGATGTTTTATTGTGTTGTCAATAGAAGTCATTCAGTTTCATTTACTGTATAACAGCTTCATTTAAAGCTCATTTCTCAGACGAACAGTAAAGTATAGAAAAATGACACTAAAGCCATTTCTTTTGTAAACAAATGTAGATAAAGCAGGAATTCTGTTTGTTAAAAGATAAGACAAAAATGTTTTTGAACCAGTATTTTAAACTTTTCCAAACACACTGTGAACAACAGGCAGGTAAGTGTCTTGAACTCTGACGTTTCTCTTCACTTCCTGAACCGTCTGATCAGTGTCAGCAGGAGCTGCGAGTGCGACGCGTTCATAAAGTTAACAGAGTCTGTCCAGCTTCGTTTGGCTGTGAAGAGTAGACTCTAAAAAAATGGCTCTCTACTCTGCGGAGTTGTCCTTTGCTCATGTCATAGGTAATTGGTGCGTTCGTGATCCGAGAGTCTTATTGGCTACAAAGATGTAGATGAACAGTTTGAATATTAACTCAAACTGCAGCTGTAGTGACTTCTGATTTTAAAAGTAGTAAAGTACATGGTCTAAATTGTACTTGAGTATGAGTAAAATTACACACTTGAAAGAAATACTCAAAAAAGTACAAGTACTCCCAAAAAATCTACTTAATTACAGTAATGTGAGTATTTGTAATTCATTACTTCCACCCCTGGTCATTAGAGGCAGACACATCTGAACATGATCAGAAATGTGATGGATGTATATTATTTACTGATCTGCTTCTTGATACATTCATACAGAACTTATAACGGACGACAATCACAGACTGTGGAGTGACAAATTATTTCATTAAGACGTGAACTGAAAGCTAAAGTTATAATTACAACTGGTGAAAATAGAGTTAAACAGGTTAGATTTTATTTTTGATACGTTGATACTGTTCAGATCATTTGTGTAGAACAAAACAAGAAATTTAGCTGCAAACAGAAAATTAAAAAGGCAAAGGTTTTGTTACCCGGGTTAAAATGTGAAAAGTTTCTGCTGTAATCAAAATACAGAGAAAGTGGCTTAATTCACCTGTTTAATGTGAAGTATAGTTGTTCAGAGAAGCTTTCAGGACTATTCAACTGGTGGCTCGGGGGCTGGATCAGGCCCACAGGTGAGCTCAGTTCGGCCCACTGATGGGTTCATTTGAAATAAAACTAGATTTTAAACTATAAAACAAACTTAATGACACTGCTGGATGGTTGCCCCTTGCGCGCTTGACTTTCAATAACTGTGGCCCCCTGAGCAGTTAGTAGCTTAGACTAAAATATAATATAACCCTATTAAAACCTGTATTTGTCCTATGATTTTTATTTATTTTTGCCGTTTCAGAGTTAATTTTTTTAATTTTTTTGTTTTTCCCTGCCGTGTTTGTTTTCTGTTCTTGCTTTACAACTGAATGCGTTAAGTCAGGTTTTGGGTCAGTTTAGTTTTCTTTTGCGTTATTGGCCCGTGGCGTTCTTGCTGAGAGCTGCACAACTGGCTTCAGCTTTAGCCGTGTTCAAAGACAAGTTGTGTACATTAAACCTTTGGTTTGTCGACACTGTTGAGATGTGGTCCCTTAATTTGTTAAGATTTACATGGTTACTGCTTACAGCACAGTACAGTACATGTAGTCCCTTGTTTATCCGTACCCTGAAGCCCTGCGATAAGTGAAAAACCGCCAAGCAGGAATAGTACAAGTAGTAAGTAGTAATTTATTTTAGTATTTATACATAAAGGTGTTTAAAACCTTTCCACACTCTTGCAATATTCTAAGCAAGGTGTCTAAATTCTAAACGCTCTAAAAGAGCACAGCATGTCATGATTTCAGCTCCCTGCCTCCTCTGCTCTGTGCCTCCTACAAGCGCTCTTGGCCACGCCCACTTCTCTGCTCTGCATGGAGATCAGCTGATCAGCTGCAGCTGGAAGTTTATCCTGCAGTGTGGGCTGCACAAAGGTGCAGCGGGTGCTAAATAATTTTAAATAATTTATTTTAAATAAAATTTTCATGCTGATCGTGCGGCTCATCCATCAATCAGCCAATTGTGTGTCATGTCCACTCTTATTTTGAAAAACTGCGATAGAGCGAGTCCACGATAAATGAACAGTGAAGTAACGCTGATGCTGAGAAGCTCGTCCATGCTTTTGTCTCCTCCAGGCTCGACTACTGCAACTCCCTGTTTATTGGAATCCCTGGCAAAAACCTTCAGAAACTTCAATATATTCAAAACAGTGCAGCAAGGATCTTGTTGAGAGTTCGTAAATTTGAACATATTACGCCCATTCTCCATAACCTTCATTGGCTTCCTGTCACCTACAGAATTCAGTACAAAACTGCTCTCATTACACATCAATGCTTACATGGAGCTTCACCAGATTATCTGAAGGATATTCTTATTCCATACTCATCCACCCGGTCGCTGCGGTCACAGAACAGTAATCTCCTTCACATTCCGAGAACCAAATTAAGGACCATGGGAGACCGGGCTTTCAGTGTGGCTGCCCCCCGCCTGTGGAACTCTCTTCCTGACTGTCTGAGAGCCCCACAGTCTGTGGTTGACTTTAAGAGCGGCTTGAAGACCTTTCTTTTCAACCGAGCATACTCTACCTCCTCATGATTCTACTTTTGATCTTAGTTGATACTGTTATTGATTTTACTTGTTTTATTATTTGTTTTATTGACATTTAATTCTGTTGCACTTTGTAGCACTTTGAGATTTTCATTAATGAAAAGTGCGTTATAAATTGAATTCATTATTATTATTATTAACGAAGGACTATGCTGTCTTAAAACAACGTGCGCTGTTTACAAAGTATGTTTGTTTTGAAAAGCACTGAAAGGTGATGATAGTGGGAAAAACAAAATAGTTTGAATTATCGAGTCTGTTTTATTTTAGTAGAGATTCATTTTATACCAAAACTTGTTTTTTTTCCCTGTTGTATTTAGTTAACATTCCTTTCAAAAACAGAAAAATCCCCGTAATACAAAATACTTAAAATTAAAGAATAAACATTCAAAATATTAAAAACAGAAAGATTTTGTAAATATATTCTGTCATTATTTAAGCAGAAGAGAAACCACCAGTTATCTTTTTTAATTCTCGTTTTATGCAGATGTGGGCACATCTACTTATACATTTAAAGAGTTTTTATTTTTATTTGTTCATTTAGTTGATTTCTGTTGTTTTCATGTCTTATTGTTTCAAACGGAAAGAGGGATTTTGTGTTTTTTAGCTCTTGTTAGGCCTAATCACTGTTGTTCTGCTACACTTTTCATCAGTTTGCCAGGTTTGGATGAAGAGAACATCTTTCAGTCAGTCTTGGCACATCTTGATTTTTATATATTTAGTGTTTCCAGTGAAATGACCATGCGTTTTCTTTTGCATACTCTGGTGTAAAGGAGCATGCTGTGCATTTTTATTTTCACTGTTGTTCAAGCATTAAAGCTGCAGTATGTAGCTTTTTTTATGAACATATTTCTTCACTCTGTCACTACCTCCTGACAGACTGATGTTAGCCAGGTAATCTCTGAAAAAAAAAAAAAAAAATATTGTCCCCTTGCTTCTCCAGGTGGTAAATAAGCATTTCTAAAAAGAAAAGGTGACCCACCATTTTCCAGCCAATAAAAACAGAGTTTGTAACCAGCCAATAAAAACAGAGCTTGAATTTGAATCAGCCAATAAAAACAGAGCTTGAATTTGAAATTTAACAGACCACAAGGGGGCAGAGCCACATATGGCTCTGAGGGGGAGGGATCAGAATGCTTTGCCTGTTGAAAATATTTCTAAGTGCTGGAGTTCTACAGAAACTGCATACTGTACCTTTAAGTCACTTTTTTTGTTTATTCCATGCACTTGTCTACATTATGATGCAAAATGTTTTAGACCCAGGTCCATCTTGCAAATGAGACTTTGATCCAAATGGAGTTTCAAAATCTAGTTTAAAAAAGAAAAGAAAAGAAAGTTCATTCCTGTTTTTTTTTTTAACTGGGGGATCCTAACAGTTAAAATGATGATGAAAGGGGAAGTTTCACACAGATCTCAATTACCAAATTGATCCTTTAATGATTTTTGTCATTGTAGCATAACTTTTTTTTTGCTTGTTTCGTTTGACTCCGTTTTGGATCTGAGGGACAAATCATGCTCATTGAAGAAGATTCTAGATGGTTTCAAAAGCATAACTGCAGTTAAAAAACACTTATATGAAGCTGTGTTTTAACTCTTTCTTTTCTGTTCTGTACTTTTTGAGAGGATTTTGGGGAAAACATGTGATTCAGGGTTTCCAGGGGGACGGGGTCCAGCTCTGAAGGTTCCAGACCTCAGAACCTTTCTGCCAATAGCCACTGAAAAACAGTGATCCACACATACCGTATTTTTCAGCCGTACATGTCGCACTGCCCTATGAGCCGCATCAGTCCAAATATGTCTAATAAAGTTAAAAAATCCATAAATACGTTGCTTCGTCATATAAGTCGCATCTTTTATGCGTCACCGCTGACAACCCGGAAATGTGGGCCGGTGTTGTGCCAAAACTCGATTGGCTGCCGAATGGCAGGCGCGGGAGTGTGCACGGGGGGATTTTAACAATAATTTAATAAGATTAACATCCATCCATCCATCCATCCATCCATCTTCTTCCGCTTATCCGGGGTCGGGTCGCGGGGGTAGCAGCCTAAGTAGGGAGGCCCAGACTTCCCTCTCCCCAGCCACTTGGAGCAGCTCCTCCGGGGGAATCCCAAGGCGTTCCCAGGCCAGCCGAGAAACATAGTCCCTCCAGCGTATCCTGGGTCTTCCTCTGGGTCTCCTCCCGGTGGGACATGCCCGGAACACCTCACCAGGGAGGCGTCCAGGAGGCATCCTAACCAGATGCCCGAGCCACCTCAACTGGCTCCTCTCGATGTGGAGAAGCAGCGGCTCTACTCCGAGTCCCTCCCGGATGACTGAGCTTCTCACCCTATCTCTAAGGGAGAGTCCAGCCACCCTGCGGAGAAAACTCATTTCAGCCGCTTGTATCCGAGATCTTGTTCTTTCGGTCATAACCCAAAGCTCATGACCATAGATGAGGGTGGGAACGTAGATCGATCGGTAAATTGAGAGCTTTGCCTTTTGACTCAGCTCTCTCTTCACCACGACAGACCGGTACAGCGCCCGCTTCACTGCGGACGCTGCACCTATCCGCCTATCGATCTCACGCTCCAGTTTTCCCTCATTCGTGAACAAGATCCCGAGATACTTAAACTCCTCCACTTGGGGCAGGACCTCCTCCCCGACCCGGAGAGGGCATGCTACCCTTTTCCGGCTCAAGACCATGGCCTCGGATTTGGAGGAACTGATCCTCATCCCGGCCGCATCACACTCGGCTGCAAACCGCTCCAGTGAAAGTTGTAAATCACGAACTGATGAAGCCAGTAGGACCACATCATCTGCAAAAAACAGAGAAGCGATTCTAAGGTCACCAAAACGGATCCTCTCAACACCTTGGCTGCGCCTAGAAATTCTGTCCATAAAAGTTATGAACAGAATCGGTGACAAAGGGCAACCTTGGCGGAGTCCAACTCTCACCGGAAACGAGCCTGACTTACTGCCGGCAATGCGGACCAAGCTCTGACACCGGTCGTACAGGGACCTAACAGCCCTTATCAAAGGGCCTGGTACCCCATACTCCCGGAGTACCCCCCACAGAACCCCCCGAGGGACGCGGTCGAATGCCTTCTCCAAGTCCACAAAGCACATGTAAACTGGTTGGGCAAACTCCCACGCACCCTCCAGGACCCTGTTGAGGGTGTAGAGCTGGTCCAGTGTTCCACGACCAGGACGAAAACCACACTGCTCCTCCTGAATCCGAGGTTCGACTATCCGACGGACCCTCCTCTCCAGAACCCCTGAATAGACCTTACCAGGGAGGCTTAAGAGTGTGATCCCCCTATAGTTGGAACACACCCTACGGTCCCCCTTTTTGAATAGGGGAACCACCACCCCAGTCTGCCAATCCAAGGGAACTGCCCCCGATGTCCACGCGATATTGCAGAGTCGCGTAATAATAATAATAATAATAATTAATTCAATTTATAACGCACTTTTCATTACTGAAAATCTCAAAGTGCTACACATATATTGAATGCTACACACATTCATAAACCGGTGGCGGCAGACTACCATGCAAGGTGCTTTCCAGTCCTACCGGGAGCAACTCAGGGTTAAGTGTCTTGCCCAAGGACACAACGACACATGGTGCGGGTCTCGGGAGTCGAACCGCCAACACAACCCTACAACATCCATAGCCCTAAGGAACTCCGGGCAAATCTCATCCACCCCCGGAGCCTTGCCACCGCGGAGCTTTTTAACCACCTCGGCGACCTCAGCACCAGAGATCGGAGAACCCGACCCAAAGTCCCCAGGCTCCGCTTCCTCAGTGGAAGACGTGCCAGTAGGATTGAGGAGGTCTTCGAAGTATTCCGCCCACCGACTCACAACATCCCGAGTTGAGGTCAGCAGCACGCCACCCCCACCATAAATGGTGTTGGTCGCGTACCTCTTTCCCCCCCTGAGACGCCGGATGGTGGACCAGAATCGCCTCGAAGCCGTACGGAAGTCATTCTCCATGGCCTCTCCGAACTCCTCCCACGCCCGAGTTTTTGCCTCAGCAACCACCCGAGCCGCATGCCGCTTGGACTGCCGGTACCTATCAGCTGCTTCCGGGGTCCCACAAGCCAAAAAGGCCCAATAGGACTCCTTCTTCAGCCTGACAGCATCCCTCACTGCCGGTGTCCACCACCGGGTTCGAGGGTTGCCACCACGACAGGCACCAACAACCTTGCGGCCACAGCTCCGATAAGCTGCCTCGACAATAGAGGCGCGGAACACGGCCCACTCGGACTCCATGTCCCCCGCCTCCCTCGGAACGTGTTCAAAGCTCTCCCGGAGGTGGGAGTTAAAGCTCCGTCTTACGGGAGACTCTGCCAGACGTTCCCAGCAGACCCTCACAATACGTTTGGGTCTGCCAGGTCTGACCGGCATCCTCCCCCACCATCGGAGCCAACTCACCACCAGGTAGTGGTCAGTTGACAGCTCCGCCCCTCTCTTCACCCGAGTGTCCAAGACATGCGGCCGCAGATCAGATGAGACGACAACAAAGTCGATCATCGAACTGCGACCTAGGGTGTCCTGGTGCCAAGAGCACATATGGACACCCTTATGCTTAAACATGGTGTTCGTTATGGACAATCCATGACGAGCACAGAAGTCCAATAACAGAACACCACTCTGGTTCAGATCAGGGGGGCCGTTCCTCCCAACCACACCCCTCCAGGTCTCACTGTCATTGCCCACGTGAGCGTTGAAGTCCCCCAGTAGAACAAGGGAGTCCCCAGGAGGCGCACTCTCCAATACCCCCTCCAAGGACTCCAAAAAGGGTGGGTAGTCTGAGCTGCCGTTTGGTGCATAGGCACAAACAACAGTCAGAGCCCGTCCCCCCACACGTAGGCGAAGGGAGGCTACCCTCTCGTTCACCGGGGTGAACCCCAACGTACAGGCACCAAGATGGGGGGCAACCAGTATGCCCACTCCTGCTCGGCGCCTCTCACCAGGGGCAACTCCAGAGTGGAAGAGTGTCCAACCCCTCTCAAGGAAACTGGTTCCAGAGCCAGAGCCATGCGTTGAGGTGAGTCCGACTATTTCTAGTCGGAAACTCTCAACCTCACACACTAGCTCAGGCTCCTTCCCCACCAGAGAGGTGACATTCCATGTCCCAATGGCCAGCTTCTGTAGCCGAGGATCAGACCGCCAGGGTCCCCGCCCTCGGCCACCACCCATCTCACATTGCACCCGACCCCTTTGGCCCCTCCCACAGGTGGTGAGCCCATGGGAAGGGGGACCCACGTCTCCTCTTCGGGCTGTGCCCGGCCGGGCTCCATGGGTAAAAGCCCGGCCACCAGGCGCTCGCCAGCGTGCCCCACCTCCGGGCCTGGCTCCAGAGTGGGGCCCCGGTGACCCGCGTCCGGGCGAGGGAAAACTTAGTCCATTTATTTCACTCATCATAGGGGTTTTTGGGCTGCACTTTGTCTGGTCCCTCACCTAGGACCTGTCTGCCTTGGCCACCTTACTGTGGTGGAGGGGTTTGAGTGTCCCAATGATCCTAGGAGCTATGCTGTCAGGGGCTTCATGCCCCTAGTAGGGTCACCCAAGATTAACATGTAAAAACAATTATTTGTTTGTTCAACTTTACAGTAAAGGTGTGTCTCAGTTGAACTTTTACTTATTAAATGCACTTTAATGGTCAAATTAGCTGCATTTCTCTGGGGCGGCGCAGTGAAATGAAGCTGATTTGACAGTTGCTCCAGGCAAGATGAAGGTGGCAGGCTATGGCAAGGCGATTGTGTCATTAATAGCCACTTTTACCTATTACATGACACAACGGCATGCCATACAACCCGAGTGCCATCTATCGGCTGAAAATGGTAGTGTTCAATATTTTCTGTCAGAATTTTTCATTTATCCTTTATTTATACAGGTTAATCTCATTGAGCTGAATGAAAACGGTCATATCTCAGCCAAAAATTGGTAAATAGACATGGGGGAAGACATCCATAAATTTGTAGCTTCTGTATATAAGTCGCAGGGCATGCAAATTATGCAAAAAACTGCAACTTATAGGCTGAAAAATACTGTACTGTATATGTGGCCTCCAGAGTTCAGACCATGCTTTGAGAGACTTTAACGTTTCGATCGTGTCATTTGAACGGCAGAGCTGAAGCTGAGGACGAACAAAAAGAGAAGTTTGAGTCTGTCCTCTCTTCTGTTCTGAGTCCGTGAGGTGACGTTTGCCTGCATGCACTGAGAACTTTTAGTGAGGACTATCTACCTCTCGAGGCGGCGTGGCCAAGGTTGGAATTGTTCATACAGCTGTCCAGTTTCCTGAAGGTGAAGTAGATGGAACTGGACCCTTGGGTAGATGACAACGAAGGAGACGGATGTGATGCAATGAGGTCATTCGGCTGTCAGAGGTGATAAAAACAGGCATTTTGCCCACTGACCTGAGGGGAACAATTCAGACTGAATCCTGTTCAGCTTCGACCTTCGAAACTTCTAATTAAAGAGGTACTCAACCCACTGTGAAACGGTAGCTCCGCCCCCAGACCAGATTCAAAAACCCTCATGAAAATGGGAGTGTCGGGAGACAAGGAGGGGAGGAGGTGGGTGGTTGAGCTGCGTTCACGCCCCCTCTAGCAACAAACTAAAACGAACTAAAACTCCAGCAAACAACTTACAGCAAGCAACAACAAAGAATAAATATGTAGATGTATTTATCTATTCCCACCCGATCTATCCAAAACAAAAGGCCTGAAAAAAAAAAAGAAAATAATACTACACGGTATGCCGTGACCGGGGTTCAAACCTGGGTCTGTCGGATCCCAAACCTGCACTTCCACCACTGCCCCAACTTGGCATTCATGCTTTGCTTGTCCATCGCACCATAAGAAAACGAATACAACCAAATACAGGTATTCCCCGATTTACGAGCGAGATCCGTTACAACGCGGCGCTCGTAAACCGGAAATCTCGTAATTTGGAACGGTTGCCATGTCTCTCGTAAGTCCGGAATTTCGCTCGTAAATTGGAACGGTTTCGCTAGCGCGACTACAAACACTCGTTTTTCATCAAAAAACTGCTTATGAGTGCATAAAAATGATCGGAAACGTGTGTCCATATGTTTAGCTAACTAACTGTGGTGAAAAAACACATGAAAACTCAGTATTTTTTGCGTTTTTTCCAAAAATTCGCCAGCTCGTAAGTCTGGAACCTCGCAGATCAGAGCGCTCGTAATTCGGGGACTACCTGTAGTTACGATGACGTGAAAAGTATTCCTAAAATAAATACTGTAAGTTAAAATATACAAATAACTAGTGCCATTCCAAAAACTATAATATGCGTTGTTGCAGTATTTTCCGGAGTGCAATGTACCACTTCCATATAAGGTATGAACTGCAGCGAGGACCTTCTCATCTCTGCAGGGGATTGGCTCTGCTTGAACCACTTTTGTGACGTCAGAGTGAACAAGACACGTCAGAGTGAACAGTCCTTGACCAATAAGAAAATTAAGCTGCAATTCCTCTGTTCAACCCATAGTGTTACCGTAAACACGTTTTTAGACCAAATATTGCCGATTCAAACTAATACGCACAAATATGTGAAGATTAACACAGACATAGTGCTATATAACATTTTAGACACATTCTAGGGAGTTTATCAGCTAAAATAGTTCATTGGAGTTTAGTTCCTCTTTAAGTTACTTTTCTCATGCTGACATGCTGTTTGTAATCACCAGAGCTACAGTGTTTAAAATAATGCACAAAATAAAATTGAGTTAGAGAACAAACTTTGCAAATAGAAGGGTCACTTAGTAAAAGTTGATAAATTTGTTTGTGTTTTGGAATAAACGAAAGGAAGAATAAATTTTATCTAATGAAAATTAAGAACTACCTCAAGATTGACCTAGTTATCTAAAGGAATGGTTCCCAACCATGGTCCTTGAGGAACACCATCCTGCACATTTTAGTTGTTTTCCTGCTTTGACAGACCTGATTTGAATGGACGGGTGATTAACGGGCTTCTGCAGAACTTGAAGTAATTCACTGAATCAGGTGAGTTGGAGCAGGAAACAACTAAAGCATGCAGGATGGCGTCCCTCAAGGACCTGTGTTGGGAACCACTGAAATATCTGTGTGGTTATTCTGCAGTAAAATGAGTAAGTGACTGATTTTCAGGCCCAACAAAGCCCTTTGAAGGCCCCTCAGACCATGGGGAACTCTTTAGAATTAATTGGCATTTGCTAAAGAGACCAGTATATCAGTTTTCCGTATGTTCACTGAGATTTCTTTGTTTTTTTCAATCCTTCATTGGTTCAATGTGTTATTCAGCCTGTGTTTCATTTTATTCACCTCTTAATTGAAGCTCAAGTGATCATTTGTGTTGCCACATATACACTTTACATCAAATATGAATATTGTTAAGATTTCAGAGATGACTGAGGGTTTTCCTTTTGTTTGTTATTGTTTTTTATTATTATTAGTGTTTTAGGAGTCATTATTTTTGCCTCGAGTAGGCAATGAATAGTATATATTCCCATTTTGTGAGAATAAATTTGATTCTCAGAGGAAGGAATGTGGTGGAAATATATTATTTATCAATCTGCTTTCTGATACATTCAGTATTATTTTACCATACTGATAACCTTATAATTATTTTATTACTTTAAGGTCATTGTGAATAATATTTGAATGTTTTGGTGACTTTTCATTCCAGGAAGCCAGAACGGGTCCGAAACTAAGACAGGGCATGACATGAATAAGTTCTGTACTTGTAGTGTACTGACTCTCTGTGGGTCTGACCCTTCTCCAGAACTTTGTAATAAATGTGATTAAATCTACACCTGATCATTTTTTCTATGACATGGAACATGGTGACACTTTTATATGGAAGCCCATTTCCGCCAGTCTATTAAAAAAAATTGCAGAAATTATCTCAAAATTTTGAGATACTAAGTCAAAATTTTGGGATAGTATCTCAAAATTTTGAGATACTAAGTCAAAATTTTGAGATAGTATCTCAAAATTTTGAGATAATTTCTGCAATTTTTTTTAATAGACTGTCGGAAATGGGCTTCCATAAAAAGGTGTGTCTCAGTTGAACTTTTACTTAATAAATGCACTTTGATGGTCAAATCAGTTGTATTTTGCTGGGGCGGTGCTGCAAAATGAAGCTGATTTGACGGTTGCTCCAGGCGAGCTGGACAAAGGTGGCAGGCTATGGCAAGCCAATTGTGTCATTAATAGCCACTTTTACTTATTACATGACACAACGGCATGCCACACTACTCGAGTGCCATCTAGCAGCTGAAAATGGTAGTGTTCAATATTTTCAGTCAGAATGAATGAAAACGGTAATTTCTCACCCACATTTTTTATAAATATGGAAAAAATCCATAAATATGTCGCTTCGGTGTATAAGTCACTGGGCATGTGAATTATGCACAAAAACACAACTTATAGGCCAAAAAATATAGTAGTCATGTTAGTTGTAAGTGCAGTCTGTTAGATATTAATAGCTTATACATCAGCTGTGACACTAGTCATAGAGAGTACTGTAAACTCTCGGTCATGTGCTCATACAGTTTGCACTACTTCTCATACTTGCACTAATGTTTGTATTACATCACTGCCTATAATCATAATACTGTTTACATTCTCTGTTTACATTTATTAATACTGTTTACTTTTATTACTACTGCTTACATGTAATTACTACTGTTTACATTTACACTACTCTAATATCTACACCACTGCTGATACATATACAGTGTGCTCTGAACGGTCTTATTTAGGGATGCCCAATGTGCCTTACTGCATATGCCACTTTTTGCCTCTATAACAACATCAACTACTACCTCATACATATACTGTGTACATTAACTCATACGCTGCTTTGCCACTTTGCAAATGTCAATGCTAGAAACCTTTAGTTTATTTTAGTTATACTTTTTATACTCTTTTTTTATACTAGTATGCAAAAACTCAGGACAGTATTATGTTCATTAAATGTTTAATGTTTTAGTTTTAGAGTTGGTGTAAATTTTCATACTCTTATACCACTATGCAAAAAACTCAGGACAGTGTTAGTTTTACTATTTTATGCTTATGTCTATTATTATATGTTTCAGTGTTTCAATGTTTAGATGTTTACTGTTGCACCGAGGGACTGAGAGAAACGCAATTTCGGTCCTGTGTATGTCCTGTACAGTACATATTGCAGATCTGACAATAAAGTTGACTTTGACTTTGACTTTGACTTGTATGGAGAAAAGGGTAGAAGTCTTGATCCAGGGTAAGCTAACAGCTAGCTCGGGGTCTGCAAACTGCTGCTCTGGAGCCACATGTGGCTTTTTGGTCCCTTTTTAGTGGCTCTTTCAAGCTTTGACCAAAACTGATATAAAACTGAATTTTATTAGTTGTACAAACAACAAAAAATGATGAGTTCAAACAGATTTGATGCCATTTCTTTTGCAAATATGTGAACAATGGAGTGAGTACAAGGATACTTTAACTTGATGCTTTGTCTGCATAGTTTATAGATTTTTTAATTTAAAAACAGATAGTAAAAACCGAAAACTTTCCTCCCTTTACAAGAATCTGGTCTTTTTCTTTAATGAATGTTAAAAATCATTAGATATATTTTTGCTTTATTATGTGACTCTTACTGGTCACAAAAGCTCCTTCAGCAAACCTAAAGTAGCCCATCGGCCACCAGTTAATAACCATAGTCATAGCAGGTTGTTGCAGTTCTGGACACATTTAATTTAGTGAACAAAGGTGAAAAATGGCTCTTTTGATCGTAAAGGTTGCAGACACCTGAGCTAGCCAAATGAAAACCAGTTTTTAAAATAATTTTCAACCTTCTAAAATAATTTATTTTTCTCAAAAACTGTATACTAGCCCAAACCCCCACCCCCTGCTACTTAGCTCAATTTTAACCTTTACACTTATGCAGGACATGTTTATTTAGTCAGTGTGTCTCTGTTCCCTTATCAGTCATGTCACTCGGTGCAACATATCACTATGGGAAATTGCGCTCCGCGCGATTACCTAAAGGAATACAATAGCGCCTTTACGGCAGGGGCGTCATCGTCACGCCAGAGACCCCGCCCTCTGGGTATTTAAGGCGCTGATGCCCATCCATCGTTCTCTTATTGCCCTTCACCTCGCTTAAACCTGAACTTTCTCTTCGCGGGACTTCTCTGTGCTTCATCGCTCGACCAGAGGTGAGCTTGCTCCCTACACAGGGCGTACAGAGAATTATTCCTGCGTACTGCTGGGCTAGCGAAAGCTAGTCCGGCACATTTTTCCTTAACTCCGAAGTTTTTTCTTCTCCTCTTTCCGCAGACTGCTTCGCTCGACGGCGCTAACTGCGTCACACCGCTACCTCTGCTAATTCGTAGCAGGCTAGCCAGCGAAAGCGACGCGACGGAGGAGACGTCTCAAATAAAAAGATCTTGGAAGGACTCGCTCGTCTTATCTCGGACATGCCTCCGGAGAAAGGAAAGCGAAAGACAAGACTTCCAAAAAAGACTGGCAGGACGGCGAGCCCAACCTTGCACGCCTGCCCCAGCGGATGCGGTTTTTCCCTCTCAGCGATGGACACCCACGAGGCCTGTCCCGTCTGCTTGGGGATGCTACATGCGAACATGGCACTGGACGCACCCGAGTCTTGCCCACACTGCAGCCAGATGCTGGAGGCGGTGAGGAGGCACCGGGCGGACTTCGTCGCCAAGGCCATGGGGGCTGCTGCGGCGCCAGCAGACCCGGACACTACTGAGCCTCTGACTCCCACGCTCGAGAGCATGGCTTTGGATGACAGCACCCGAGTCGAATGGGGCGACAGCCCAGATGTGCTGGCCCCCATGGTGGACTTAACAGTCGAATTTGACACTCGAGGCATGATGAACGAGGACGAGATCTCGATTTCAGCCTCAGGTGAATTTTCTGCGGACGACGCCGACGTCGAATACGGGGAACAGGGAGAAGACCTCTCCCGCACCCCGGTGCCTGTGCTCCCGGAGACTGACTTTTCCATCCCTGCTCTGTTCGACTTGTGTCACAGAGCAGCGGACGCACTGCAGATCCCATGGCCGGAGCCTCCACCTCGTCAACAAGTCACGAGGTTGGCAGGAAATTATTTTTATTCAAAGCAGCAGGCCGCCACGAGGCAAAGGATGCCCGTCTTCCCGGACTTCCTCACAGAGCTGACTCGCACCTGGTCTCAGCCCAGAGCTCCCATGCTGCTGCCGCTCTCCCAGTTTCCCTACGTGGACGGGATGGATGAAGTGGGAATAGCCAATGTGCCTCAAATTGGTGTCTCATCTGGCTCCCAAGTCATCCGGGACAAAACCAACTCTCCCCAGCAAAGCCTCTCGGTCATGTGCTCATTCAGTTTGCACTACTTCTCATATTTGCACAAATGTCTGTATTACATCACTGCCTATAGTCATACTACTGTTTACATTCACTGTTTACATACTACTGTTTACATTCAATGTTTACATTTATTAATACTGTTTACATTTATTACTACTGTTTACATTTATTACTACTGTTTACATTTACACTACTTTTATATCTACACCACTGCTGATACATATACAGTATTCTCTGACTAGCCTTATTTAAGGATGCCCAATGTGCCTTACTGCATATGCCACTTTTGCCTCTATACCAACATCAACTACTACCTCATACATATACTGTGTACATTAACTCATATGCTGCTTTGCCACTCTTTGCAAATGTCAATGCTAGAACCTTCAGTTTATTTTATAGATATACTTTTTATATTTTTTTATACTACTATGCAAAAACTCAGGACAGTATTACACTTTTATTATTTCATTTTATGCTTATGTTCATTAAATGTTTAGTGTTTTAGTTTTAGTTTTAGTGTTGGTGTAAATTTTCATACTTTTATACTACTATGCAAAAACTCAGGACAGTGTTACACTTTTACTATTTTATGCTTATGTTTATTAAATGTTTCAGTGTTTTAGTGTTTAAATGGTTACTGTTGCACCGAGGGACTGAGAGAAACGCAATTTCAATCCTGTGTATGTCCTGTACATATTGCAGTTCTGACAATAAAGTTGACTTTGACTTTGACTTT
>JBBPBX010015493.1:29885-49371 GCA_038048925.1 Garcialebias charrua | reverse complement strand
TATATATATATCTATATATATATCTATATATATATCTATATATATATATATATATATCTATATATATATATATATATATATATATATATTATATATATATATATATATATATATATATATGAATGTAGAATGATGAACATATTCTACCATTGCTGTTCATCATTCTTTAGTTAGTAGCAGGTCACTTTTGTAAATGAGCCCTCGAGGCTCAATGAGATTTACCTGACTAAATAAAGGTTGAATGAATGAATGACTACTGTATATATATATATATATACAGTATATATAAATAAAAAAATTAAGGTTCATTGATAAACTTCATCAACTCGTTTAAAAGTTCTTTTCTTTTAATTGAGGATTTTTGGGATTGAAATTGCCCCAAGGCCACACCCTGCCACAGATCTTTGGAGGACACCCCACGTGGAGATGGTCTTCATCTGGTCTCCATGGGTCAGTCCTCAGTGCTGGTTGATCACCTTCGGTCTCACGCAGGTGCAACCCACTGAGATGAGTTTGGACTCCAGGCGGTAGTGGTAGCTGTGCCTGGCCCTGGCGTCTTGACTCGCCTCAGAACCAGCACCTGATGCAGAATGGGACGGGACTCCAGGCCCCCGTCCTCCAGTCCTTGGTGGTCCAGGCAGGTTTTGAGCAAACAGTGAGCCTGCGACAGCGCATGAGGGTACATGTTGTCATCCCTGGAGATGCTGAGGACAGAGAGGAGACAAAAAACTGTTAACAGGACTCTGAGCTTCATGAAGGACAACACACTGAGGAGCTGAAGCCTCACTTGTAGGTCCACGGTGAGATGGAGTCGCTGGCCAAAGAACTGACTTTTAGGCTGGGAACTAAATTGTTTGGGTCCAAACGCAGAGGGACCGTTTCTTCTGCTAATCCTTCAAAGGACTTCCTGTGTGGCTTTGCTGCTGTCTGTGGGACCACCACCACCATCATCATCAACAGGACAGCGCTGACAACCTGAGGAAGAAGAACATTCATTCATTCAACCTTTATTTATACAGGCTAGCCTCGTTGAGCCACGGGGACTCATTTACAAGAGAGACCTGTCTCACTCACACCTAGGGTCAATTTAGAGTTACCAATCAGTCTAACATGCATGTTTTTGGTCTGTGTATGTTATACATGAACACAGAATTTTAATTAAGTCATCTTTTTAAAAATTCTTAAATTTATAAAGTTGTACATTTTCTGTGACGTGGTTAGAAAAATAAAATAATAAAAAAAATAAGCTTCAAAGATATTTATTGTCAATATTGTGCATCTGTATTATTCTAATTTTATGTCCACTAAAATTGCAGCACAGAAAAGCCATAACAATAAAGAAATACATTATATAAAAACTGGAGCGTGAGATTGATAGGCGGATAGGTGCAGCGTCCGCAGTGAAGCGGGCGCTGTACCGGTCTGTCGTGGTGAAGAGAGAGCTGAGTCAAAAGGCAAAGCTCTCAATTTACCGATCGATCTACGTTCCCACCCTCATCTATGGTCATGAGCTCTGGGTTATGACCGAAAGAACAAGATCTCGGATACAAGCGGCTGAAATGAGTTTTCTCCGCAGGGTGTCTGGACTCTCCCTTAGAGATAGGGTGAGAAGCTCAGTCATCCGGGAGGGACTCGGAGTAGAGCCGCTGCTTCTCCACATCGAGAGGAGCCAGTTGAGGTGGCTCGGGCATCTGGTTAGGATGCCTCCTGGACGCCTCCCTGGTGAGGTGTTCCGGGCATGTCCCACCGGGAGGAGACCCAGAGGAAGACCCAGGACGCGCTGGAGGGACTATGTTTCTCGGCTGGCCAGGGAACGCCTTGGGATTCCCCCAGAGGAGCTGCTCCAAGTGGCTGGGGAGAGGGAAGACTGGGCCTCCCTACTTAGGCTGCTACCCCCGCGACCCGACCCCGGATAAGAGGAAGAAAATGGATGGATGGATGGATGGATTATATAAAAACAACTATTAAACTTTGGTTTTTGTTTCTGCCTACCGTAATATCTGGTGGAAATACATTTCATAAACAATATTAGACATACAACCTTACCATCTACATTTTAAAATTGTGTAATAATATTATGATCACAGTTATATTAGTTGCAGTGCAAACCATAAAATAATCTTGACATAAATACAGTTTCCCCTTACTTACCTTGTTTCCAAAACCTGAATGGGAGTCTCCCCAAATTCACTACTGTACTTCTCAGACCTTCCCCAAAGTCATCATCTCTGCATAAAAACATATAATGTAGTTCAAACAATAATCAGATATTCTTTTCAACACATTTATCACACAATGACAAATTTATCTAACATATCAAAGCATGTAGGATGATTTAAAAAATAGCATCAAACAGCCATCTTCCATCCTGTTCTGCTGCTAGAAGTAAAATTTGAACTTTTTATGCTCTCCTTTCATCCTGCTTCACTGCAGGCTCATGTCCGCAGCAAACTCGTCCACCCCACCGCAAGTTTTACAGATTTGATTCCAAAATTTAATAATTTTTGAGGCCCTTTATACAGGTGTAGCAGTAGAGAATGATGCCTGATCAGGCTGATGGGTTCCAGGTGCGAATGTCTGGTTGTTAGAGTGGGCGTGGTATAAGAGCAGCTGCTCTGCATGCGGGCAGACAGGGTCGTCTTCACACTTCGCCGTGTGGCTGGTGCCGTGGGTTCTGACCGTCATGGTGTCCCACGGGTTTTGGCCGTAAAGGCAACCAGTCATTGAGTGTGGTACGGGCTGTTTGACTGCTGCACGGTAGGTGTTCTTTCTCTCGTTGTACTATAGCTGATTGTGGGTCAGAAATGATAAGTCTGTGTGATTATAGGTAGAGCGCTGCGGTGCTGGGCTTCTTCCCTCCCTCCGGCTACGAGGATGTGTGTGTACGTGTGTGTGTGTGTATATGGTTGTGAGGACCAGCAGGTAAGGAAACAATTGTCATTGTAAGCTTTATTTTGTGGCAGCTATATGGAGAGTAGTTATTAATTAACTTTCTTTAGGTCTCCCCACATCGGGACTACTGCTGCTCTGTTTCCGGAGACTGCTGCTTTATGAACATGGACTGTGGTGTCGTCAGCTGTGTTCCCCTTGCAGTGGCACGTAGAGTGTGACGTCAGTGCGGCCACTTGCCCTTTCTACGGCATGTCGAGAGTGCCAGAACCAGTGAAGGGTGAACTGTATAGTTGTGCAAAGCTGTATTTATTGAAGTAACCTGTATGTATTTATTGAAGTAATTTAGTGTCGTTTAAAGGGTTTTTGGGTCTGTTTAGTTGGGATAAAATGAATGAAATAACAAAAAGAATGTTGAACATAATGTAAATAAAGAATGTTTTAAGGTAACTGTAAATAAATTATCATTGTTATTTTTGAACAGTTGTCCCGGATGTTTTAATCAGTGCAAAGCGAACCTGCGTGGCCTTGAAGTAATAAGGTACTCTCTGGGTGAAATTCCCAGGGTGGCGTTGTTAAACTTAATTTATTCATGCTCTCAGGGCATGAGTAATGCCACATTTTTGGCGTTGTTGGTAGGGTGTTTGCATTTGCTTTTTATGAACATCCGGGACCAGTAGTTGTTTGAAATTTACAGTATTGGTGTTTTGTGTGTTGTTTTTTCTTTGGTTTATGTTTTTTTGTGTTTTGTGTGCAGATTGGCCGGTCCGGAAGCAGAGCAGTGGTGGTTTCAGCAAATCTTTAAAGTGGTGGGTGGATGAAACTGGTCGTTATGGCAGAAATTCAGGAACTTAAAAGAGTTGACCATGAACGGTTAAGACTGGGGCAGGCCGGCTTAGATGCAACGGTCTACTTCTTCAGTATTGCCTTATGCCCTCCTATGTCCAGTCTCCCTGAAGCAGCGAGATTGATTTTGTGCCTAGAGATAGGAAGTGTCCATCTTTAGGGGTAGGATGGGTATAAGGTTGAATGAAGTGGTGGATGAGAGCATGTGAGGTGGCTGCCCAAGCATTTCTTTGGATTGGTCACTTGGGGGGGAGAGAGTCTTCAGGAGCTCCCTCTTATAATGTCCGGATTTTGGGATAGCTTCTTAAATTTGTGGAGTCATGACATGATGGCTGCCACGTGTTCGACTGGGACTGTTAAAGACCAGTTGGTGGAAGTGTTGGATAGCTTCCGGTAATATTGAGGTTTGTGTAGTCATGAGATGATGGCTGCCACGTGTTCTGAGGGGCACTGAGGTGCTACCGCTTTGGTTGGACCTGTGGATGCTTGGTCCTGGTAATATTGAGAAGTTTGTGGAGTCATGAAATGATGGCTGCCACGTGTTCGACTGGGACTGTTAAAGACCAGTTGTGGAAGTGTTGGATAGCTTCCGGTAATAACTTTTGTGGAGTCATGACATGATGGCTGCCACGTGTTTTTGAGGAGCACTGAGGTGCTACCGCTTTGGTTGGACCTGTGGATGCTTGGTCCTAGTAATTAAAGTTTGTGGAGTCATGAAATGGTGGCTGCCACGTGTTGGTTTCCCTTCAGGGGTTTTTGAGATTTTAGCTCTGGTCTTAGGAGCTGATGGGATCAGTTTTAATGGATTATCGTCGGGTCGCCGATACAAAAGGTGGAGGTAGAATGTAGCAGTAGAGAATGATGCCTGATCAGGCTGATGGGTTCCAGGTGCGAATGTCTGGTTGTTAGAGTGGGCGTGGTATAAGAGCAGCTGCTCTGCATGCGGGCAGACAGGGTCGTCTTCACACTTCGCCGTGTGGCTGGTGCCGTGGGTTCTGACCGTCATGGTGTCCCACGGGTTTTGGCCGTAAAGGCAACCAGTCATTGAGTGTGGTACGGGCTGTTTGACTGCTGCACGGTAGGTGTTCTTTCTCTCGTTGTACTATAGCTGATTGTGGGTCAGAAATGATAAGTCTGTGTGATTATAGGTAGAGCGCTGCGGTGCTGGGCTTCTTCCCTCCCTCCGGCTACGAGGATGTGTGTGTACGTGTGTGTGTGTATATGGTTGTGAGGACCAGCAGGTAAGGAAACAATTGTCATTGTAAGCTTTATTTTGTGGCAGCTATATGGAGAGTAGTTATTAATTAACTTTCTTTAGGTCTCCCCACATCGGGACTACTGCTGCTCTGTTTCCGGAGACTGCTGCTTTATGAACATGGACTGTGGTGTCGTCAGCTGTGTTCCCCTTGCAGTGGCACGTAGAGTGTGACGTCAGTGCGGCCACTTGCCCTTCTACGGCATGTCGAGAGTGCCAGAACCAGTGAAGGGTGAACTGTATAGTTGTGCAAAGCTGTATTTATTGAAGTAACCTGTATGTATTTATTGAAGTAATTTAGTGTCGTTTAAAGGGTTTTTGGGTCTGTTTAGTTGGGATAAAATGAATGAAATAACAAAAAGAATGTTGAACATAATGTAAATAAAGAATGTTTTAAGGTAACTGTAAATAAATTATCATTGTTATTTTTGAACAGTTGTCCCGGATGTTTTAATCTGTGCAAAGCGAACCTGTGTGGCCTTGAAGTAATAAGGTACTCTGGGTGAAATTCCCAGGGTGGCGTTGTTAAACTTAATTTATTCATGCTCTCAGGGCATGAGTAATGCCACACAGGTAAACGTCCAAAGAGGTTGAGATGTATGCATCAACAACATATATTGTGTAGTACAACTAACAGACTTTTAGATTATGAACACCAAATGATCTGCAGACAATATGCTAATTGCTAGTTGTTTTGATCATGCATCTCTTACACAGACAGCGCAGTTACAGTACTTTCAACATATCTGCATGCTGATCCACAATACAATAAGTTAGGATAACTAAATGTACGTATCAAAACAATACTGAGGTTGAATGAGTTAGCTGCTGCCATTAGCATCACGTCAGCTGTAGGCCGGAAAACGATTTTAGCCTGTTGTAGATAATATCATGGCATTTGCGCTATCACATGAGTCAAGCAAAGACACTTACTTTTCAAGCAGGAAAGTTGCTAACTCTGCATCGCTTTGCAATCCTCTGAGCACTCGAGGCTCTCGCCACCTCCGCCATCTTGAAACAGCTACTGTTTGAGACGGGAGCGTGCCCACTGCCCGGCTGCTGCGCGCTGCCGCTGGGAGAGGCGGGGGGAGGGCGGGGGAAGCTCGTTCATGAAAATAACTCTGTTTTTATTGGCTGGTCAAAAACGGCCCGCTCTGGTTTTTATAAATGCTATTTTAACCACCGGGAGACGCCAGAGGAATATAGTATTTCTCAAAGATTACCTGTTTAACATCACTCTGACAAAAAATAGTGACTGAGAGAAGAAATATGTTTATAAAAAAAGCTACATACTGCAACTTTAAGGGGGCAGGGCGCCCTTACGTATTACGTCATGAAATTAGCATATCATGATATAACTTTTTTGCCCGGGCAAGCTTTTTATACCGGTAAAACCGGGAACGATAGGCCCCAGGTTCCCAGTTGATGTCGAGCAGTCTGCGCCGAAGATCCATCTGTTCATGAAGAAACTCTCAGATCCTGAACTGAAGAAGGTTTGACTGCAGCTGCAACAACCTCCCGCTGATCTCCGTGGCAGAGTTCACAGAGTTCCTGCCTTTTTCCTCTCCGGTGTTGTATCGAGATCCGTTTCCCCTGCAAGCAGTGTTGCCAGATATAGTCAAGGTTTTCCAGCCCAAAAGTCTGTTAAAAATAGCCCCATCACAAAATAAATAAATAAATAAATAATAAATTAAAACACACACACACACACACACACACAATACCACCCCACCACACACACACACACACACCTCCTGTAAAGAAATATTGATATAAGTTATAAGTCTGTTGGAGTCAGTCTCCCCACTATCACAGACATCTACACCTCCAGATTCAGGAAGAGGGCCACCTGCATCATGAGGGACCCCACTCACCCAGCACACACACTTTTTGCCCCACTCCCCTCAGGAAGGAGGCTGAGGAGCATAAAGTGTAGAACCACTAGACCATACGTGTCAATCTCAAGGCCCGGGGGCCGAATGTGGCCCTCGTTGACATCTTATCTGGCCCCCAAGATGATGTGTGAAACGTAAAATACTTTCTATCTCTTAAATTTTATTCAGTAATCTTTTGATTTATAATGTTGAAAGCACAACAGAGACCATAAAATAAGACCAACCAAACTCTTGTTGAGGGACATGTGACCAAGAAAAGATGTTGAGTATCTGATGGTTTTTGAAATGGGCCCTTAGTATGCAAAAGGTTTTAATTTAGGCCCCCTTTTATAAGCGAGTTTGACACCCCTGATGAACAGCTTCTACCCTAAGGCTGTTAGACTCATGAATATCTGACCAGAACAATCACTGTGAAATATCACATCATGTTGCTGCTGATCTGTTTCATGTTGCTGCTGATCTGTTTCATGTTGCTGCTGATCTGTTTCATGTTGCTGCTGATCTGTTTCATGTTGCTGCTGATCTGTTTCATGTTGCTGCTGATCTGGTTCATGTTGCTGCTGATCTGTTTCATGTTGCTGCTGATCTGTTTCATGTTGCTGCTGATCTGTTTCATGTTGCTGCTGATCTGTTTCATGTTGCTGCTGATCTGTTTCATGTTGCTGCTGATCTGTTTCATGTTGCTGCTGATCTGTTCATGTTGCTGCTGATCTGTTTCATGTTGCTGCTGATCTGGTTCATGTTGCTGCTGATCTGGTTCATGTAGCTGATGATCTGTTTCATGTTGCTGCTGACAAAAATCTGTTTCATGCTGTTGTGTTCATTCATGTTCATCTGCTCATACAGACTCATGGTCGTGCATGGAGTAATGTTTTCTATGATATTACTGTAGTGCTTAGTATATTTTTAGTTGGTGTTTTTCTTAGTTCATATCTTAGATGTTATCAATGTTTTTCTTTTACATTTTATTGTTGGATGTAACTGGGACCCTGTGTACATAATCTCGTTTCATCACATGTACCACATGTGGTGCGAATGACAATAAAAATTCTCTGACTCTGATATTGGTGTTTATATGTTCATCAATGTGATTAATCAAAATCAGTTAAATGTGATCATTAGTGCTCTTTATTCAGAAAATCAGCACGTCACATTTCAGGATATGATTATAGACACAAATTAAATGTTCAATATGAATATTTCTATATTATCACAACAGTAATAGTGTTACGCACATTAGTAGTTGTAAACACTCAAAAGAATACATATGTTGGTTTAGTGCTTACCTTTAACCTAAACATTTAGGGAGTAAACATTTTTAATTATCACTTTAAAAGTTAAAAATGTTGTCTTTGGTGCCTGTTTTTTTTTCTTCCATATTAGTGTGTGTGAATGGCAGGGATTAACATAAAACACTCTGTAGAAAGGTGCTTTATGAAGCTCAGTCCATTTCCTTCTACCAGTTGACAGGTGTTCTGTCGGTTAGTGATCCCCATCAGATTGTCAGGATTCTAGTTAATACGCATGCGAATTCTGCCAAAAGCCCGCTACCTTCGGATGAGCCATCTGTTTATCATACAAAACAAGATCTACACTACAAGATACAAACAAAAGCAAGTCGGTAATTTTTTTGGGGTGTATTATTGCATCTTTACATAGTTTGAAGAGTGCAATACATTTTCTGAAACGTAAGTAAATCGTTTTATTAGTGTATAAATGCCACATCCAATATGGCGTCCGCTCCAACGTGCCGCCGCTACGGGCCAGCCCACTCAACAAGAAACTGCCTCACCAGTTCGCTGTTGTGATCGCCCTGACAGTTGACAATAGCCAATCAATGATGGACAAAGGTCAGAAGAGCTTTGCTATGAAATAATGATGAATGATTGTATGAAATGTGTTTAATAGGTTGCCTCAGAAACCGCAGTTCTGACTCCAAATTAGTGATGTGTGGATTGATATTTAAATATACAGGTAATCCTCGGGTTACGACGGTCTTGAATTACGACGTTTCGTGGTTACAACGCATCTCCCATAAAAAATAAAATTAAAAAATAAAAATTACTATCAAAAGCCGAGTTATGCAGTTTTACGTCGTAAACGTAATGCGGAATACGACGGATGGACCGGTTTTACGTCGTAAACGTAGCGGCGGAGGAATACTGCACTGTACTCTCTAAAAAAGCTAAGTCTGGTCCTCTGAACATTCAAAAAACAAAACAAAACTGTANCCACTGCACACCTGTAGAAGGAGGTGAACTGAGCTACTCAGACCAGCTCGTCTCAGCCGTCTGAGGAAGTAGTCTGTGATGAACTTTCTTGATCAGGTTGGTGGTGTTGTTGCTCCAGCTGAGGTTGTCATTCATGTGTACCGTACACCTAAGTACTTGTAGCTAGAGACCACTTCCACCGCAGATCCTATGTTCAGTGGGGTTTGTTTGTTCCTTCTGAAGTCCACAATCATCTCCTTTGTCTTCTTCACGTTGATGTGAAGGTTATTGTCCTTGCAGGACCCAGAGCCTCTTATCATAAAGTGGAAGAAAAGACCCTTATACCAGTCTGGTGGGTGACCAACTTAATATGGAGGAGACCGATATCAGATTTTAGGTCACTTCAGTTTCTTTAACAACAAACGTGAACATGACTGGCTGTGAGGGGCAAACACATGACAGATAGTAGCTAAAAGACAGATGATTAAACTGCTAAGCTTCAGCAAAAAGAGGAAAATATTGATGAGTAGCATAACACTAGCTAAAGTAGCAATTTTTTTTGCTCAAAGTATCAAAATGCTAGTTAAAAGTAGCAGAACAGTAGCTAAAATCTCAACAAGATAAAAAGAAAACAGATTTAAGAGAATAATGTTTAAGGGAACAAAGGGGAAAATATTTGCTAATAGTTTCATATTTTGAAAGATATAAAACTAGCAACAAAAAGTAAGCTGAAATTAGCACATATTATGTAAAAAGAACAATAAAGTGGTCATAGTGTTATGATTTCAAAGGTTTACCCAGTTGTTAATGAGACCCAGAACGACACAAGACGAAGAGGTGCAAAAGTAACAGTGTTTATTATTTACAGTGCAAGTCTATATACATATGTACAGGGATCTTCTGGATTTCCTGGAAGATGAAGCAAACTGTCAGAAAGGCTTGACCAGAAGGCTCTTTCAAGATGATTGATCTTGTTTTGTTTATTTTCCTTACAGGTGAAGTAGTAGGATGAACGTCGCAGAGAAATAATAATAATAATAATAATAATAATAATGTCTTTTCCTGTCATCTGCGTATGTTTCCCATACACAGACGAAATTCGTCTCTGCATTTAACCCAACCACCTACCAGGTGGTGCAGTGAGCAGCCCGAAAGCGCCCGGGGAGCTGGAGAAATAGGTGTGCACTCATAGACACCCCAAGGTGGGTAGTGGCCGGGGCGCGAACCCGCGTCCTTCGGGTCCCAAGTCAAAAGCCCTGCCACTAGACCATCTTGGCTCCTAAATCCTTAGTTCCTTGAGATGAATCCCAGAGGGCGAAATGAGGCAGGCAAGTGGTTGGAGGGCAAGACACGATGAGCAGAGAACTGAACCCAGGACCAAGATGGAAACGAGGACTGGAAACACAACAAAAAACAAGGTAGTGTCTCTCAAAGTACTCACAAACTGGCTAGAAGCATAAATGCCATGAGTAGGCATCAATACTCCAGTGAAGAGTAGGACTTGACTGCAGCCTTAAAGCCCCACTGACATAATTTTTTAATTTTCATAAAATTGCTCAAAATATATATCTTTTATCATTTAAATATGTTCATTTTTGCAAACAAAATGCTAAATCACTTTAATTTTGCTTTAAAAGTGATTTTGAACTTCAAGCCGTGTTTAATCATGGGAAATCCAATTACACACGAACGCACCATCTGTGACGTAACACTGGGCAGAGGGCTCTGGTCTCTTTAATAGCGGACCATTTAAAACCCGACAAATTTATCAATCTATGTGAAGATTTGAGCTATTTGTCTTCATTTTGGGAAGCAGAAAATAGTTTGGGTGATGGAACAAGAAACAACAGGATCTAATTTAGGTCTGATGCTGTATCAGACTTACCTTCATGTCGAGCTGCTCATACCTGCGCACTGTGACAAGCCCAGAGCTCTGCCCGGTGTGACATCACAGATGGTGCGTTCGGGTGTAATCAGATTTCCCATGATTAAACACGGCTTGAAGTTCAAAATCACTTTTAAAGCAAAATTAAAGTGATTTATCATTTTGTTTGCATAAAGGAACATATTTAAATGATAAAATATATATATTTTGAGCAATTTTATGAATAGTAAAAAAATCATGTCGGTGGACCTTTAAGTATAGGTGGAGCTCGTCAGGTGGATGACCGTCAGCTGTGGATGATTGGCGGCCATCTAGGAAACTGCAGCAAGTGCCACTCCTACACATAGAAAGGGAATAGTTAAACTCATTGGACTTTCTGGTGTCTGATGCTGTACAGCTGGAAGTGTTTTTACTGAAAGCTTTTTACTTTTGGACATTTGTTATGATGCATAACCATAACAATAACCAGGAGCAGCTGATAACATCTCAAAAGTTCAACATCTCAACTACAGCCCCAAATGAGTTGAAAAATGGATGCAGAGCAAGAGCAAAGATGAAAGAGAGGAAGTTCAAACTGTCTCTTCCATCGATCATGAGTGATGCCATTCTTGAGCTCTTCTGCCATCATCTGCTGGAGTAGCAGGACCAGAATTGAAGATTGTACAAAGAAGGATTCTTCATAAAATGAAGAACATTAGACAACCCTCACCCTCTTCATCAGACTGTCATAGAGGCTTCTTCAGATCCACTGTAAAACAGACCGCTAGATCCTTCCTGCACACAGCCGTCAGCATAATGAAACAAAGATGAGTTTAACGTTTAATTTCACTTTGGCATCAATAAAGTATATATGAATTATATGTTGTGCTGGTTAAGATTCTCAGTCATCCAGGACATGGTAAATTCAAAAACTACTCTTACCTTATGCGTTGCTCTTTTGAACTTTGAGCTGTTTTGCTTCAATAAATATCAGCACTCACTTTTCTCACAGATATTTTTAAAACTGAAAAAATAAGTTTTATAGATTCAATTGTCACAATTATGTAACTTGTTATAAACATATGCAAGTTTTTAAATGTGTGCTGTGTGTGTGGTTGTGGTTTGTCATAGGTGGATGGATGGATGATGGCCCTGGTAAAGCTGCTGCCCCAACAACCCAGAAGCGGAAGATAATGGATGGATGGATGATAGAGGAGACCATCTAACAGCATGAGTGCTACAGCGTGCACTCTCAGGACATGATTACCTGCAGTGTTCCCTCAGTGAGGACTGAACTTGGAAAAAGGGCCTTCTCCTACTCTGCTCCTGCTTCCTGGAATATCTTACAAAAAGATGTGAAGCTCTCGACCTTGACCTCTCTAAATGGTTTTAAGAATCTGTTGGACTCCTGGTTAGAACCAATACAGGCATGTTCCTACATTTGCCTTATAATCTAGTTGTTTTGATACTTTGACTTTAGGAAAAAAAAATCTGTATGCCTCTCTTATGAATGTCTCTTGTTGTCCCTGCTGTCATTCTTTGTTGAAAAAAGGTCTCTCTTGTAAAGGAGTCCTTGAGGCTCAATGAGATTAACCTGCCTAAATAAAGGTTGAATGAATGAAAAATATATGATGTATTAAAGTAATTTCAAAAGGTAGTCTTAGGATATGATGCAAAATTCTAAAGATAAAATATTTGTTCCCATTTATTTACCAACCACTGAACATTCATCAATATTCCATGAAAATAAATGTGCTGTAAATATATCTTGTTACGTTTTATTTGAAAATGTGATCTTTTTGTTAAGCACTTTGGTAACAGTTTCTGTTTTAAATGTGCTCTATATATAAATCTGACTTGACTTGGCATCTGAATTAACACAAAGCTAAATTTCATCTGTTGTTCTAAGCAGATAAAAAAATAAAAACCACTCGTGAAACAAGTGCACAAAAAACTGCACTGAGCACTTGGTGTTCATGACCACTAGATGGCGGCAACCCCCATGAAAAATAACGAGGAGCCGCCACTGCTTCCAACTTAAAATTCAAAGTACAGTATGTCAATTCATAAAATTGTCATAATCACAAAATATAAAAGTGTTTTAAATAATTTGCTGTGATTTCTAACTCTTAAGATGGTACTATCTGCAGGTTCTGTGACAGATTGGCTCAGGCAGCCATGTTTGGTGCCTAATTGAGATACGAGCTTTAATTGCTCAAAATTTTTCTTAGTATTGTATTGTGATTTTAATCTCAAAACTTGGAAACAAAATATTTCTTGTGACCTTAGAAGTCTCAATAAGACAAACAAGAAGTGCAGGATATAAATGTTCAATAGTGTTCAATTTTCATAAAAGATACATTCGGAGAAAAAAAAACTTGAAACATTCAAAGTTTTCCATCAATTTATTACCGGTAATGAAGTTCAGGTGTAACATACCACAAGACCCCTTATGATGAGTCAAATCACTGGAAACAATGTTCCCTCGCCCTGACGCGGGTCACCGGGGCCCCACTCTGGAGCCAGGCCCGGAGGAGGGGCACGTTGGCGAGCGCCTGGTGGCCGGGCTTTTACCCATGGAGCTCGGCCGGGCACAGCCCGAAGAGGAGACGTGGGTCCCCCTTCCCATGGGCTCACCACCTGTGGGAGGGGCCAAAGGGGTCGGGTGCATTGTGGAATGGGTGGTGGCCGAGGACGGGGACCCTGGCGGTCTGATCCTCGGCTACAGAAGCTGGCCATTGGGACATGGAATGTCACCTCTCTGGTGGGGAAGGAGCCTGAGCTAGTGTGTGAGGTTGAGAGGTTCCGGCTAGAAATAGTCGGACTCACCTCAACGCATGGCTCTGGCTCTGGAACCAGTTTCCTTGAGAGGGGTTGGACACTCTTCCACTCTGGAGTTGCCCCTGGTGAGAGGCGCCGAGCAGGAGTGGGCATACTTGTTGCCCCCCATCTTGGTGCCTGTACGTTGGGGTTCACCCCGGTGAACGAGAGGGTAGCCTCCCTTCGCCTACGTGTGGGGGGACGGGCTCTGACTGTTGTTTGTGCCTATGCGCCAAACGGCAGCTCAGATTACCCACCCTTTTTGGAGTCCTTGGAGGGGGTATTGGAGGGTGCGCCTCCTGGGGACTCCCTTGTTCTGCTGGGGGACTTCAACGCTCACGTGGGCAATGACAGTGAGACCTGGAGGGGTGTGGTTGGGAGGAACGGCCCCCCTGATCTGAACCCGAGTGGTGTTCTGTTGTTGGACTTCTGTGCTCGTCATGGATTGTCCATAACGAACACCATGTTCAGGCATAAGGGTGTCCATATGTGCTCTTGGCACCAGGACACCCTAGGTCGTAGTTCAATGATCGACTTTGTTGTCGTCTCATCTGATCTGCGGCCGCATGTCCTGGACACTCGGGTGAAGAGAGGGGCGGAGCTGTCAACTGACCACTACCTGGTGGTGAGTTGGCTCCGATGGTGGGGGAGGATGCCGGTCAGACCTGGCAGACCCAAACGTATTGTGAGGGTCTGCTGGGAACGTCTGGCAGAGTCTCCCGTAAGACGGAGCTTTAACTCCCACCTCCGGGAGAGCTTTGAACACGTTCCGAGGGAGGCGGGGGACATGGAGTCCGAGTGGGCCGTGTTCCGCGCCTCTATTGTCGAGGCAGCTTATCGGAGCTGTGGCCGCAAGGTTGTTGGTGCCTGTCGTGGTGGCAACCCTCGAACCCGGTGGTGGACACCGGCGGTGAGGGATGCTGTCAAGCTGAAGAAGGAGTCCTATTGGGCCTTTTTGGCCTGTGGGACCCCGGAAGCAGCAGATAGGTACCGGCAGTCCAAGCGGCATGCGGCTCGGGTGGTTGCTGAGGCAAAAACTCGGGCGTGGGAGGAGTTCGGAGAGGCCATGGAGAATGACTTCCGTACGGCTTCGAGGCGATTCTGGTCCACCATCCGGCGTCTCAGGGGGGGAAAGCGGTACGCGACCAACACCATTTATGGTGGTGGCGTGCTGTTGACCTCAACTCGGGATGTTGTGAGTCGGTGGGCGGAATACTTCGAAGACCTCCTCAATCCTACTGGCACGTCTTCCACTGAGGAAGCGGAGCCTGGGGACTTTGGGTCGGGTTCTCCGATCTCTGGTGCTGAGGTCGCCGAGGTGGTTAAAAAGCTCTGCGGTGGCAGGGCTCCGGGGGTGGATGAGATTCGTCCTGAGTTCCTTAGGGCTCTGGATGTTGTAGGGTTGTGTTGGCTTACGCGACTCTGCAATATCGCGTGGACATTGGGGGCAGTTCCCTTGGATTGGCAGACTGGGGTGGTGGTTCCCCTATTCAAAAAGGGGGACCGTAGGGTGTGTTCCAACTATAGGGGGATCACACTCTTAAGCCTCCCTGGTAAGGTCTATTCAGGGGTTCTGGAGAGGAGGGTCCGTCGGATAGTCGAACCTCGGATTCAGGAGGAGCAGTGTGGTTTTCGTCCTGGTCGTGGAACACTGGACCAGCTCTACACCCTCAACAGGGTCCTGGAGGGTGCGTGGGAGTTTGCCCAACCAGTTTACATGTGCTTTGTGGACTTGGAGAAGGCATTCGACCGCGTCCCTCGGGGGGTTCTGTGGGGGGTACTCCGGGAGTATGGGGTACCAGGCCCTTTGATATGGGCTGTTAGGTCCCTGTACGACCGGTGTCAGAGCTTGGTCCGCATCGCTGGCAGTAAGTCAGGCTCGTTTCCAGTGAGAGTTGGACTCCGCCAAGGTTGCCCTTTGTCACCGATTCTGTTCATAACTTTTATGGACAGAATTTCTAGGCGCAGCCAAGGTGTTGAGAGGATCCGTTTTGGTGGCCTTAGAATCGCTTCTCTGTTTTTTGCAGATGATGTGGTCCTATTGGCTTCATCAGATCGTGATCTACAGCTTTCGCTGGAGCGGTTTGCAGCTGAATGTGATGCGGCCGGGATGAGGATCAGTTCCTCCAAATCCGAGGCCATGGTCTTGAGCCGGAAAAGGGTAGCATGCCTTCTCCGGGTCGGGGAGGAGGTCCTGCCCCAAGTGGAGGAGTTTAAGTATCTCGGGGTCTTGTTCACGAATGAGGGAAAACTGGAGCGTGAGATCGATAGGCGGATAGGTGCAGCGTCCGCAGTGAAGCGGGCGCTGTACCGGTCTGTCGTGGTGAAGAGAGAGCTGAGTCAAAAGGCAAAGCTCTCAATTTACCGATCGATCTACGTTCCCACCCTCATCTATGGTCATGAGCTTTGGGTTATGACCGAAAGAACAAGATCTCGGATACAAGCGGCTGAAATGAGTTTTCTCCGCAGGGTGTCTGGACTCTCCCTTAGAGATAGGGTGAGAAGCTCAGTCATCCGGGAGGGACTCGGAGTAGAGCCGCTGCTTCTCCACATCGAGAGGAGCCAGTTGAGGTGGCTCGGGCATCTGGTTAGGATGCCTCCTGGACGCCTCCCTGGTGAGGTGTTCCGGGCATGTCCCACCGGGAGGAGACCCAGAGGAAGACCCAGGACACGCTGGAGGGACTATGTTTCTCGGCTGGCCTGGGAACGCCTTGGGATTCCCCCAGAGGAGCTGCTCCAAGTGGCTGGGGAGAGGGAAGTCTGGGCCTCCCTACTTAGGCTGCTACCCCCGCGACCCGACCCCGGATAAGCGGAACAAAATGGATGGATGGATGGATGGAGGTGTAACTTACATCCCATACTAGCTGTATTCATAAAGCACTTTAAACTATATTAGGACCAAAGTTATGTACAGCTACAGTCAATAAAACCAACAGCAATTCCAATAAATCATAAAAACATTCAAAAGCAAACCAAAAACAGCAGTTTGAATATATTAATTGTATTTCTTGAAAACAAAATAATTAAACTAAAACTGGATTAAAAATGAACATCTTGCATTGTGTCGAAAGCCAAGAAGAGGTGGTTTTAGGAAGTAATATAAAAATAGACAGGATGACACTTCTCTGTTGGTTGTTGTACATTTTAGGATCAGCAACAGAGAAACAAGATCCTTTCAAAGCTTTTGTTCAGTTTTTGGGACTCTCAGGAGGAGCTGGTCTGATGACCTGAGAGAACGGTAAGTGGGGAGGGACACCGGCGTCACCTGGCTAACAGAGCCACGTGACAGTTGATGGTTCAAAATCTATTAAGAGTCGTCTCTTTGCTATGATAAAAAAAAAGGTTCAAACTATAAGCACAAACAAAACATCTATTGTTTTTTAAAGCCAACTCAAAATGCATTCATAAAAATAAACCTGTTTCCCATCTCTGAGATGGACAGTCCCATAAAGACATCAAGTAAACACGGGCCAGTATCACCAACATCAATCCAACAAAACATTTTACAAAAATACAGCTACTCTACTAGGTGAGTTTTCATGTGGAACAGTAGTCTCTTTTGGTAGCGAAAAGTTTTTCCACATTTCTCACAAGGATAATACGGCTTCACTTCTGTGTGAACCTTCATGTGAACAGACAGTCCACATTTGGTGCGAAAGCATTTTCCACATTTCTCACAAGGAAATGGCTTCTCTCCTGTGTGAAGTCTCATGTGCTGAGTCAAGTTCACTTTTTGAACGAAACTTTTCCCACAAACTGTACAAGAAAATGACTTCTCGCATGTGTGAATCTTTTTGTGGATTATCAAACAATCATCACGTTTGAAACATTTCCCACAAATATCACAGTGATATGGTCTTACATCCATGTGGCATGTCATGTGTTTAGATAAATTACGTTTTTCGCCAAATCTTTTCCCACATAGTTGACAGGAATACTTATCTGTGTGAGTGACCTTATGTTGATACATGGCAGAAAGACTTGAATAGACTTTCCCACAAGTTTTGCATTCAAACGGTGTACTTGTGTGACTGTGAGTATGTTTCTTCAATTGAAAGACTTTCCCACAAGTTTTGCATTCAAACGGTGTACTTGTGTGACTGTGAGTATGTTTCTTCAAGGCAGAAGAACTTGAAAAGCTTTTCTCACATTTTTCACAAGCATATGGCTTTTCACCTGTGTGCATTCTCATGTGGCTTGATAAATGCATTTTCAGTCTGAACCTTTTCCCACAGCTCTCACAGGTAAATGGTTTCTCACCTGTATGCATACTCATGTGGCTTGATAAATATGCTTTAACTGTGAACCTTTTCCCACATGTCTGACAAAAATATAACTTTTCACCGGTGTGAATGCTGTAATGTATTATTAGTTTGGATTTAGTCTTAAAACTTTTTTCACATTTGTCACACTGAAAAGCTTTCACACTTGTGTCTGTGGTTCTTCGAGTCGCCGAGGTAGAGCTGTCTGCATCTCTGCTGAGGCTTCTGTTCTCAGAGCGGAGCTGATCATTGTTTGGTTCTGGTTGCCTTTGGTCACTTTCCTCAATAGGAGATTGCACAAAGGTTTTGTTGTCCTGCTTCAGTTCAAGCTGTTCTTCAGAGCGGAGCTGATCATTGTTTGGTTCTGGTTGCCTTTGGTCACTTTCCTCAATAGGAGATTGCACAAAGGTTTTGTTGTCCTGCTTCAGTTCAAGCTGTTCTTCATTCTGATTGTTGGAGAGGCCCTCCTCTTCATCTTTAATGTGTAGAGGTTCTGGTTCTTCCTCTTCATCTTTAATGTGTAGAGGTTCTGGTTCCTCCTCTTCATCTTTAATGTGTAGAGGTTCTGGTTCCTCCTCTTCATCTTTAATGTGTAGAGGTTCTGGTTCTTCATCTTCATCTTTAATGTGTAGAGGTTCTGGTTCCTCCTCTTCATCTTTAATGTGTATAGGTTCTGGTTCCTCCTCTTCATCTTTAACCTGTGCAGGATGTTGCTCATGTGCAAGAACATCTGCAGATAATTTGGTGTGGGGGTGGGAGAAAAAACAAAAAGTTTGGTTATTTTCTTTGTGAATTCAATTCAGTTTATTTATATAGTGCCAAATTACAACAAAGTTGTCTCAGAGCACTTTACAAAAACATTCATATACATATCCTGATGCATGCTCAATAATCCAGGTAGAAAAATCTAAAAAAGCTCAAGTCTGGTCCTCTGGACATTCAAAAAACAAACAAACAAAGAAGTAGAAACGTTTCGTCTTTCATACAAAAGACTTCCTCAGTCTGAGATGCTGTATTCAGCTCAGTCTTATAAATAGCACCCTCTCACAGTGGATCAACCAGTTTGCTGATGACAGCCGAAACCAGCTGCTCACATGATCAAGGAGGACCATCAGCCTAACGATGGATCGTTAGCACCCTGATGGTTGTTTGCTATTCACAGAGGGCTGAGTGATACTAGCAATAACAGCATTGTAAGAGGGGGACAGTTGAACCCGGAGGCCTCCACCTCTGTTTAATGATGGACGGTTTCTTTTCACAAAGATGGCCTCCTTTACTCCTCTCTCAAACCATTGTTCCTCTCTATCAAGGATGTGAACATCTTCATCCCTGAAAGAGTGACCTCTGGCCTGGAGATGAGTGTAGACTGCAGAGTCCTGACCTGATGATGTTGATCTTCTGTGCTGGGCCATCCTTTTGGCCAGTGGCTGTTTAGTTTCCCCGAT